>BSQZ01000007.1:9707500-9910000 GCA_033239005.1 Lamellibrachia satsuma | reverse complement strand
AACCATGCTAACCGTTACACCACTGACGCGAAGGTGAAGCATCGACCAGCTGCTCGTGGAGCAGCGTCTGATTTCACTAGAGTGAAATTAAGTTTGTTATAAGAATCAACAGTGACACTTGTGTGACCGTCGATTTTGCGTTGCCCCCAGTAAGTTTTATAATGGTAACGTTTGGCTAGTCTAGTATCCTGGGCATTGACAGAAAGTTTGAAATATGTGTTTCATACCAGACGCTGAAGCCTAATCACGTGTATTTCATTGAGAAACTATCTAACTGACCCCCAAAGACGCCTTGAACAGTGGTCAAAATAACACCCTTATGAAATTGGAATACAACCAAAATTAAAATTGTTCCATGAAATATAATATACTGTAGATTAACAAATTCACTAACACATTTTATTCATAGACTAATGGTAACTAAAATTACATAATGTTGCCCTGAAATGAAGTTACAGCTCATGTTCTAAATACATTCTCTTAATTGCACAAACGCGTTGGGTGCATAATCTTGTCTTGACGCACAAACCATACACATGAAACGTGGTATTTGTCTTGCGACGTATTGAGTGCCCCCACTGGGGTAACAATGGGGGGGGGTAGCTGGCACGGGCACGTTATCTCGATACGTCACTGCAGCCCCCCCCCCCGGCACGTTACCTCGTTACATTATTGCACCGAAGATGTGTCCACGGCACAGTTCAAACACAAATTTGCAACTCACAGCTGACACAGGCCTCAATTAAAATTCTATATGAATAATATCAATTTATTTCGATGAACTAGAAGCAAAAAACTATTCCGTGCAGGAATTATATATTGAAGTGCGGGGCCAAACAAATCAGGAGTGTTTTTCGCCGCATATATAACTCTTCCACGCTCTCCCAACATTTCTCCTGCGCGGGTGACGTCATAATCTGAAACAGTAGCATCTCAGACCCTAGTAACAATGACGTGGTTTGACAGATGTCGCTATCAACAACGATTCCAGTTAACATTGCCTCGTGGTTTTCCTTATGTAAATAAGATAAGATAAGATAATTCTATTATTGTCTAAACAATGAAACTGAGAAATTTGTCTATAGCTCTGCCAGATGGCAGGAGCTGAAATTCATTATGTAAAACATGTTTGGTATCATAAATAATCTTGACTGACTGTCTTCTTAATGTCTGTTCAAAAATCTCCTGAAGGGAGATCATGGGAGATGTGGAACCTGTTATTTTCATGGCAGTTCTCATAAAGCGAGAAAGCTGTGATTTCGACTGAACAGACAGATTGCCAAACCACACAGTAATCCCATAGCGCAGTATGCTTTCAATAATGGAGCAATATCATCAACACCAAAAACTCTCAATCTTCAGAGAAAATACAACCGCTGGTGGACTTTGGAGCACACACTGTGAACATGGACATTCCAGCTAAGTTTGTTATCAAGATGGACACTTAGGTATTTGTACTGACTGATCTGGGCAATTTTTTCACCATGGATAACAACAGGCAAGTGATCGGCAACAATACATTTAGCATCAACAATGATTATCTATAGGAAACATAGCTGTTACGCAGGAAAGCGACACATTTTGGGTTGATGATAATTGACAGAGGCGAACTTTATTTTCTAGCACAGTATTGTGACTAGTAGTATGGTGCGAAGCAGTGACATTTTTGGAATAAAAAAATGCGTCAGCCAGGATCGGTTACGTGGAAGGCAACCATGATAGCCGTTGCACCATTGACGCCACACGGATTTGGATACTGACAACATGCATGGCATTAGTCGGTGACAGTATCACAACCGGTTCGGCGACACTGGTGAGTGTGATGACATAGAGAAAGTAGATCAACGCGGGAGTTTCAAAGCGTAGGGGAAGGTCGAGTAAAGTGGGCCCCTCGGCCAAAGTGGGCCCCCACTGTCATAGCGATCCTGATATGCAGTAAAATGGACGGTAGTAGTGTTTACAGACCCGCCAGGGGACACCATTCAACGTCGTAGTTGTCTGCTTGGCGCGAATTAAAAAAGGTGAGTTGCAAATTTGTGTTTGATGCACTTTTCTTAAAATAATTGACCTGTCTTACAAACTCCACATTTTCGTAAATGGTCAAGGTATATAACCATAAATGTGGTATATATAACAATAGTCTATATTTAGTTGAATGAGCAATATTATTTTGACATGAATGCACGCATTGAAACCAAAATGGCGTCCGACCAATACTCTTTGGAAGAGGCCAAAATGGGCCCCATGGGGCCCACTTTGCTGAGCAGATGCTGAACAGATGCTGAGCATATCATGGATAATGTGGTTACACCGTAGGCGTTGCTATGATGTACTAACATAATTACAGACTTTGATAATGTTAATATGTATAATTGATCACGTAGGTTACTGACATCACAAACTTGTGTTAATTAGTTAATGCATTCACAAAATCAACGCAATATTTTTTTAAACTGGTTCCGTTACAGATTCCTTCATGGGTGCGTACAAACGTAAAACGAAACCACCAAACACGAAATGATGCCAACGTACAGTTGGCTATCGAGGCTGTGTGCGGGAAAGCCATGGGACTCAAGTGTGCTGTTAAACTGTTTGGGGTTCTCCGCTCAACCCTGCAACAAAGATGCGAGAGAGTGGGAGATGCGAGAGAGTGGGAGATGCGAAAGAGTGGGAGATGCGAAAGAGTGGGAGATGCAAGAGAGTGGGAGATGCGAGAGAGTGGGAGATGCGAGAGAGTGGGAGATGCAAGAGAGTGGGAGATGCGAGAGAGTGGGAGATGCGAGAGAGTGTGAGATGCGGGAGAGTGTGAGATGCGGGAGAGTGTGAGATGCGAGAGAGTGGGAGATGCGAGAGAGTGGGAGATGCTGCGGTTGCAGCAGTAAATGGTCTGGGAAGATTCCGACCCGTTTTTTCACCAGCGATGGAGTTAGAACTCGCTGGAACGTATGGAGAGCATGCTTTTTGGTTTCACCCTGTCGCAACCGAAGAGAGTTGCATGTGATTACGCAGAAGCAAACGGCATTCAGCATAACTTCAACCTCTGGACTGACGAAGCTGGAAAGGACTGGTTCATGACTTTATGGCTCGCCACAGTGACGAGATTTCTTTGAGAACACCCGAACCTACATCGGCAGCTCGTGCAAGAGCATTCAACCAGGGAGCCGTCAACGCGTTCTTCGATCTACTGGAAACGGTGCAAGACTCGAAGAGGTTTACCCCAGACCGTGTCTACAACGTAGACGAGACAGGAACAACTACCGTACACAATCGAACATCGCCAGTCGGGGAAAAAACAGGTTGGTTCACTGTCGTCTGCTGAGAGGGGACAACTTGTCACGGTAGAAATTTGCATGAGTGCTCCTGGATCATTTATACCACCATTGTTCATCTTCCCGAGGAAGAAGATGAAAGACGAGCTGATGGACGGCGCACCCCCCGCGTCAATCGCAGTAGCGCACGAGACAGGATGGGTGCAATCCCACATCTTTGTGATGTGGTTGGAACACTTCCTGAAGCATGCCCGACCGAAGCAAGACTCGTTCTTTTGATCCTAGATGGCCACAAAATGCACACCAACAACCTGCCTTTCATCGAAACGGCTCAAGCCAATTTTGTGACACTCATCTGCCTACCACCGCATTGTAGCCATCGCATGCAGCCACTCGATGTCAGCATCATGAAGCCACTGACGACATATTGCACACAGGCGGTAGAATGTTGGCTACAGTCCCACCCAGGTCGAGTCGTGTCAGCCTTCCAATGAGAACAGCAGTGACCGACTTACGGAAGACAGATCGCAACGTCTTCGACGAGCATGATTTTGCTGCTGATCAACCGACTGACCTCGTTCGCCAGTCAAACACAGATGCGCCACCACGTGACCGAGACACCGATGCGCCACCACGTGACCGAGACACCGATGCACCACCACGTGACAGACACACCGTCGTGTCAGCGTCGCCAGACTCGCCACCGACACACCGGCAGGCGTCGCCAGACTCGCCACCGACACACCGGCAGGCGTCGCCAGACTCGCCACCGACACACCGGCAGGCGTCGACAGACTCGCCACCGACACACCGGCAGGCGTCGCCAGACTCGCCACCGACACACCGGCAGGCGTCGCCAGACTCGCCACCGACACACCGGCAGGCGTCGCCAGACTCGCCACCGACACACCGGCAGGCGTCGCCAGACTCGCCACCGACACACCGGCAGGCGTCGCCAGACTCGCCACCGACACACCGGCAGGCGTCGCACATTGTAATATCGGCTAATTCGCCGGTACCCAGAATCAACCAGGCTACAGGGCGGAGAGCAACAAAGAGGGGGAAGACCTGCATCGTTACGGACAGTCCATACAAGACCGCACTCGAGGCCAAAGGGAAACTGGTAACCTGCCCACAACCAAGCTCTAGCAGTTCAAAGAAGAGAGGGCACATGAAAGCTGATAAAACATCGAAGAACAATAAGGCAGACAGCGGCACTACGACTAGTCTATACTGTTCGGAATTATATTCCGACAACAAGAGGAGAAAGCTGGGTGCAGTATGGGGAGGGTGAAAATGAACGCCGGTTGTAAGCTTTGTCACTTTCCAACAGTGCAGATGTGTTATCACGCTATGTCAACCGGAGCCGGTTTAATGTGTCCTACTACTGGTTGAAAGCGTAGTCGATATTAACGTCACATATCACGACGCTCCGAATATGACGTCATTGGCATATGTCAAAGAGAAGAATCGAGGGTTATAGGCCCTTACTCCTGATACGCTCGGTTCTTGTGTGCACACTGTATAGTAGATGTGTGGCGAAGAACACACTCAGGATTTTGCAAGGGATTTCGATTGTTCAGCCAAATTCTTCTCCGTCGATATACACATATAGTAATCATGGTGTAATATCTCGTCAGAAACACACTTCGAACTTCCTATCAACGCGTATAGTTTTAGATGAGTGAAAACTTTAACATTTTAAACTAAACTAGCTGGAGATACAGCTTGCGAACTGCCACTGCAGTCTCATAAAAGATTGCTGATGATTATGTACCGAATTTCATTTCAGGCCACTGAAATCAACTGCTTTTACGAGAGTCACTACACTTTCGCCGCTGCGTCAGTGGTGTAACGGTTAGCATGGTTGCCTTCCAAGCAGTCGATCCGGGTTCGACTCCCGGCTGACGCATAAGCTTTTGACACATTTAAACTTTTATTCATTCTGTAGATATGCTACTTTTCCCGAACATAACGTGTTATACAAATACAAAATCTGTCAATTTCCTACGTTACAAACAACAAACGTCGTCAACAGCCAATATTATTGATTGTGAGTGACACGACGTTGTGTGACCATTTCCAGTTATTCTCGTTGGAAACAACATGGTCGTTACTCCCACTATAAGCCATTTAAATCCAATTTAAATGTGTTCGACCGAGATCGTAGGGCTGACGGGTACTAGTGGCTATACATTAAAGCAACGCAAAATCTCAATCAAGAGAGCTGAAAAGTCACAACGGGAGAAGTTTAATAAAGAAGGACCAAACTGCACTGCATAGGTTGAGCTTACACGCAAACAGCATGACCATATCCAACTGACAAGCATAGAACTGTGTTTACAAATATATTTTTATTTGGTGAGCAAATATTATTGCCAGCCTACAATCATTCGTGACGTGAGGTTGTTTCACAGTTAGATTATTAAAAGTTGTTTTTCTGTGAATTAAAGTGTCTAGAACAAGCATTCATAACTGCATGGAAACAAACACATTTCAACACCAAACGGAAGAATATTAACAGTAACTTAAAATGTTACTGTTAAAATTATTTACTCTTTAATTGCGTCGCTTTGAAACTCCCACGTCGATCTACTTTCACTGTGTCGTCGCACTCAACAATGTCGCCAAACCGGTTGTGATGCTGTCGCCGAGGAATGTCACGCTTGTTGCCAGTCCTAAATTCATGTGGCGTCAGTGGTGTAACGGTTAGCATGGTTGCCTTCCAAGCAGTCGATCCGGGTTCGACTCCCGGCTGACGCATATTTTATACCAAAAATTAGCCAGTTACCTTTATTATTACACACGCATTCAATAATTACGTCACATCACGTCATTGTTACCAAGGTAATTATACGCCAAATTATGACGTCACGCGCGTGTATCAGCCCAAAGAGAAGACACTTTGAGTTTATCAGCGAGACCAGCTAGCATCGGTGACAACTAATGATTGACATTCCTGCAGAATTTTAACCGAGGCATGTTGAGTTATTTGTGCTTTCAGATTTGATCGGCCACTTCTACTGTGGGTCAATTTGTTTGGATATTAACCACCAACCAATGTTGTGTGCGCAAGGCATCCCATGCCACCGGGAACACAGTCAATAATCTTTTACTTAACAATCTACTGGCACGGGTTTCGACCCACGACTGACGCAAATGTTTTTGGACAACTTAATCATAATGAGTGAAGAAAAATACAAGAAAAACCTGACTTCAGTCTCCATGGACTCAATTATCTACGTGAACAAATGCTAAATTTCGTATGCACGACAGAAAAGGCGTAAATCATTGACAATTTTGCTGTTAGCGTTAGATTAGGCCTACTTGTTTCTGAGAGTAGAATAACAAATATAAACGAGGGTGTTTCCGATAACGACACCTTAATACCTTATCCACAGGTGAGAGCCCAGGTGTATAATGGTATTATAAATGACACTAAATATTCGACGCACCCAGTTATAAATTTGGTGCACCTAGTTATAAACCAGACGCCACTCATGAATTTGGACAAGTGACTCCAATAAAACATAACGCGCGCCGACGGCTTACCAAACGACGTTTTCCGAGTGAGATGGTATTACAAAGTAGGTAGTGTTCAACGAGACTAAACCTTCGCGGTCGCCACCAAAGGGTCGACGGGCTGACGTCAAAGACAGTGGGTACAGACCGCAATATTCACACTCGATCCAGTCACCGGCAACATACCATTATGATATTCACCCGTCATTAAGTTTACCAAGTAAAATGAGAACTGCAAGTTATATATGATATTTATAGATCACTTTCGTATTAACGAAGTAAAGATGTAAGAGTTGTCCAGTGACAGCAATGGACAGTTGTTGACCATTTGTACATGCATCAAGTGGGCATTACGTCGGACGCGCCAATATTTCAAAATCAGTCACTAGATTGGATTTAAATTGACAGGTAACATATATTGTTATGATAGTAGTATTAGTAGTTTTTGTTGTAGTAGTAGTAGTTGTTGTTGTTAGTAGTAGTAGTAGCGGTAGCGGTAGTAGTGGTAGTAATAATAAAAATAATAATTAACTTCGTTAGCGCCTGTGTCCTCAGGAACCTGAGCTCAGGGGCGCAAAAAACAGAATCATTAAGCATAATTGTGAACAGGGACGCGCAAAAGTCAGTATCAGAACGAGGGATAACCGAACATTTATGGTGGAAATGCAATTTGGAATAGATGTCTTGAATTTTTTTTCGGAAAATAGCAATAGTTTCAGATGTTTTAAAAGTGATAGGGAGTTCATTCCAGACCCTAGGCACAGCGACAGAGAAGGCACGTTTACCCAATTTAAGTTTTGTTATAGGTACAATAAGTTGTTGTTAAATTGATGATCTTAGCTGCCTAGGGATATTTGAAAGATGCAGGAGACTAGCCAAGTAGGGTGGTTGTTGTGTAGAAAGAGCACGATATGTAAGAGTGGACAGCTTAAAATTAATTCGATAAGAAACTGGAAGCCAGTGTAACAGTTTAAGTAATGGTAATGACGGTGAAAACCGAGGCGCCATGAGAACCACACGTGCCAGACAATTTATGCACCCGTTGGAGTTTAGCCAAGTCTCTTAGCAATGTTATTTAGTAGTGAATTACAATAGTCAAGGCGGCTACTAATTACTACTACTACTACTACTACTACTACTACTACTACTACTACTACTACTACTACTACCAATACTACTACTATTACTACTACTAGGAGTAGTAGTAGTAGTTGTAGTAATATTTGTTGTAGTAGTTGTTGTTAGTAGTATTAGTAGCGGTAGCGGTAGTAGTGGTAGTAGTAGACTACTACAACTATTATTATTAGTAGTTGTAGTAGTAGTAGTAGTAATAGTAGTAGTAGTAGTAGTAGTAGTAGTAGTAGTAGTAATAGTAGTAGTAGTAGTAGTTTTGTTGTAGTAGTAGTAGTTGTTGTTAGTAGTAGTAGCGGTAGCGGTAGTAGTGGTAGTGGTAGACTACTACTACTACTATTAGTAGTAGTAGTAGTAGTAGTAGCGTTAGTAGTAGTAGTTTTTGTTGTAGTAGTAGTTGTTGTTAGTAGTGGTAATAGCGGTAGCGGTAGTAGTAGACTACTACTACTATTAGTAGTAGTAGTTATAGTAGTAGTAGTAGTAGTAGTAGTAGTAGTAGTTGTAGTAATAGTAGTAGCAGTAGTTTTTGTTGTAGTAGTAGTAGTAGCGGTAGCGGTAGTAGTGGTAGTAGTAGACTACTACTTCTACTACTACTACTACTACTACTACTAGTAGTAGTAGTAGTAGTAGTAGTAGTAGTAGTAGTAGTAGTAGTAGTAGTAGTAGTAGTTTTTGGTGTAGCAGTTGTTGTTGTTAGTAGTATTAGTAGCGGTAACGGTAGTAGTGGTAGTAGTAGACTACTACTACTACTAGTAGTACTAGTAGTACTACTACTACTACTACTAGTAGTAGTAGTAGTAGTAATAGTTTTTGTTGTAGTATTAGTTGTTGTTAGTAGTAGTATTAGTTGTAGCGGCAGTAGTAGTAGTAGTAGTAGTAGTAGCAGTAGTAGTAGTAGTAGTTTTTGTTGTAGTTGTAGTTGTTGTTAGTAGTAGTAGTAGCGGTAGCGGTAGTAGTGGTAGTAGTAGACTACTACTACTACTACTACTACTACTACTACTACTAGTAGTAGTAGTAGTAGTAGTAGTAGTAGTAGTAGTAGTAGTAGTAGTAGTAGTAGTAGTAGTAGTAGTAGTTTTTGTTGTTGTTGTGGTAGCCGTAGCAGTAGCAGTAACAGTAGCTGTTGTTGTGGTAGCGGTAGCAGTAGTAGCAGCAATAATAATAATGAACTTCTATAGCGCCTATCAGAACAAGGGACCGCCAAAGATTTAGGGTGGACATGTAATTTTGAATAACATATATGTCTTGAGTTTTTTTCGGAAGGTAGCTATAGTTTGATATGATTTCGATATTATGCCGCACGCACGCACGCACGCACGCACGCACGCACGCACGCACGCACGCACGCACGCACGCACGCACGCACGCACGCACGCACGCACGCACGCACGCACGCACGCACGCACGCACGCACGCACGCACGCACGCACGCACGCACGCACGCACGCACGCACGCACGCACGCACGCACGCACGCACGCACGCACGCACGCACGCAAGCACGCAAGCACGCACGCACGCACGCACGCGTTAAAAATTGACTGTTAAAATTATTTACTCTTTAATTGCGTCGCTGTGAAACTCCCACGTCGATCTACTTTCACTGTGTCGTCGCACTCACCAATGTCGCCAAACCGGTTGTGATGCTGTCGCCGAGGAATGTCACGCTTGTTGCCAGTCCTAAAGTCATGTGGCGTCAGTGGTGTAACGGTTAGCATGGTTGCCTTCCAAGCAGTCGATCCGGGTTCGACTCCCGGCTGACGCATATTTTATACAAAAAATTCGCCAGTTACCTTTATTACTACACACGCGTTCAATAATTACGTCACATCACCAAGGTAATTATATATCAAATTATGACGTCACGCGCGTGTATCAGTACAAAGAGAAGACACTGAGTTTATCAGCGAGACCAGCTAGCATCGGTGACAACTAATGATTGACATTCCTGTAGAATTTTAACCGAGGCATGTTGAGTTATTTGTGCTTTCAGATTTGATCGGCCACTTCTACTGTGGGTCAATTTGTTTGGATATTGACCACCAACCAATGTTGTATGCGCAAGGCATCCCATGCCACCGGGAACACAGTCAATAATCATTTACTTCTTATAGGTTCTTACAGGTCTTCTTCTGGCTATTAGACTGTACTGCCTCTTATGCCAGCTCTCGCCTTTATCGTCAGTTCAGATTGAGATTTACTTTGCAATCTATCGGCACAGGTTTCGAACCACGACTGACGCAAATGTTTTTGGACAACTTAATCATAATGAGTGAAGAAAAATACAAGAAAAACCTGACTTCAGTCTCGATGGACTCAATTATCTACGTGAACAAATGCTAAATTTCGTATGCACGACAGAAAAGGCGTAAATCATTGACAATTTTGCTGTTAGCGTTAGATTAGGCCTACTTGTTTCTGAGAGTAGAATTACAAATATAAACGAGGGTGTTTCCGATAACGACACCTTAATACCTTATCCACATGTGAGAGCCCAGGTGTATAATGGTATTATAAATGACACTAAATTCGACGCACCCAGTTAAAAAATTGGTTCACCCAGTTATAAACCAGACGCCACTCATGAATTTGGACAAGTGACTCCAATAAAACATAACGCGCGCCGACGGCTTACCAAACGACGTTTTCCGAGTGAGATGGTATTACAAAGTAGGTAGTGTTCAACGAGACTAAACCTTCGCGGTCGCCACCAAAGGGTCGACGGGCTGACGTCAAAGACAATGGGTACAGACCGCAATATTCACACTCGATCCAGTCACCGGCAACATACCATTATGCTATTCACCCGTCATTAAGATTACCAAGTAAAATGAGAACTGCAAGTTATATATGATATTTATAGATCACTTTCGTATTAACGAAGTAAAGATGTAACAGTTGTCCAGTGACAGCAATGGACAGTTGTTGACCATTTGTACATGCATCAAGTGGGCATTACGTCGGACGCGCCAATATTTCAAAATCAGTCACTAGATTGGATTTAAATTGACAGGTAACATATATTGTTATAATAGTAGTAGTAGTAGTAGTAGTAGTAGCAGTAGCAGTAGTAGTAGCAGTAGCAGTAGCAGTAGCAGCAGTAGTAGTAGTAGTAGTTTTTGTTGTAGTAGTAGTTGTTGTTAGTAGTAGTAGTAGCGGTGGCGGTAGTAATAATAATAATAAGAAACTGGAAGCCAATGTAACTGTTTAAGTAGTGGTAATGACAGTGAAAACCGAGGCGCCCTGAGAACCACACGTGCCAGACAATTTTGCACTCGTTGGAGTTTAGCCAAGTCTCTTTTAGCAATGTTATTTAGTAGTGAATTACAATAGTCAAGGCAGCTACTAATTACTACTACTACTACTACTACTAGTAGTAGTTTTTGCTGTAGTAGTAATTGCTGTTAGTAGTAGTAGTAACGGTAGCGGTAGTAGTGGTAGTAGTAGACTACTACTGTTGCTGCTGCTGCTGCTGCTGCTGGTGGTGGAGGTGGTGGTGGTAGTGGTGGTGGTGGTGTTGGAGGTGGTGGTGGTGGTGGAGGTGGTGGTGGTAGTGGTGCTGGTGGAGGTGGTAGTGGTGGTGGTGGTGGTGGTGGTGTTGGAGGTGGTGGTGGTGGTGGTGGTGGAGGTGGTAGTGGTGGTGGTGGTGGTGGTGGTGTTGGAGGTGGTGGTGGTGGTGGTGGTGGTGGTGGTGTTGGAGATGATGGTGGTGGTGGTGGTGGTGGTGGTGGTGTTAGAGGTGGTGGTGGTGGTGGTAGTAGTAGTAGTTTTTGTTGTTGTTGTGGTATCTACAGTAACAGTAGCTGTTGTTGTGGTAGCGGTAGCAGTAGTAGCAGCAATAATAATAATAATGAACTTCTATAGCGCCTATCAGACAGAACAAGGGACCGCCGAAGATTTAGGGTGGAAATGTAATTTGGAATTGAGTTTTTTTGGGAAGATAGCTATAGTTTCGTATGATTTCAAAATGATGCCACTTACGAATTATCAAGTTATCCTGTCCGGGGATGGGTATTTTTGCTATAGTACTCATAATCGCATAATATACGTTTTGCTGCTTTGTCGACGTATACATATATACATGTTCAAATGACATTAATAAACCGGCTGTATGTCTGAACTTTCATGTGTATGAAAACAAGACACACTCCCACCCCACCCCACCCCACCCCACCCCACCCCACCCCATCCCATCCCATCCCATCCCACCCCATCCCATCCCACCCCACCCCACCCCACCCCACCCCACCCCACCACATCCCACCCCACCCCACCCCACCCACCCACGCACGCACGCACGCACGCACGCACTCACTCACGCACTCACTCACGCACGCACGCACGCACGCACGCACACAATTCAACATAACTCTTAAATAAGTGACAGCGACAGCTCTTTAGTAAGCGGCACGCCATCCGCTGCCTACACTTCTTCAAAGCGTGTTTCCTTCTATGGAAACGCATAATTTTGCTAGAAATCATTCTCCGCGTGCCACCATTATTTTAGTTATTCCGTAGAACGACAATAATATGGACACGGCATTTTATGAAAAACTTACCACAACAACGCATAAAACGCTGGAACAGTGATAAATATGCGCGGCCGTGATGCAAGTAGCGACAACGCCGTAGCTTATTCACGAGTGGGCGATCTAGTGATTAATTTTATTCTCAATTCCACGATGGATGTGTCAATTTATAAACCAGATGTCAACCAGAAACTGGTCATTTGAACAAGTGACTCATAAAACATAACGCGCGTCGATTTGTACCGAGCGGCGTGACTATAAACAGTTTGTAATTACGTGAATCATCCACGGATTTGCAACACGAAAATAGAACTTATGACCAATCTAGACACACACTCGCGTGTCTGCGCGGCAACGAAATTGCGGCTACATCAGACAATGCAATAGGACGTCATCCGTTGTGGTAGGTGTCGCCGTTTATTAGCGCCAGCGCCCACGAATTTATTGTCGATTGTTTTGGCACGCTGCCAGATCAGAAGTCATCGCACAGGCGTTGTCTAATCGTGGCAATAGCTGGTTGCCTCGACACATCGATCTCGATGACAGACGAAGAGACAGACTGGCAAACGACAGACGAACACACCACTCGGTCTGGCCGTTGTCTGACTCGCACGCGATTCGAATACGTAAGACGTCGAAAAACGACGCGGCAACCGATAAAAAACACCCCCAGACGTGAACGTCGCGACTAATGGCGCGTTAATTAATTGCACGTAATGATCGCCCCGCTCACGTTTGAAGCTGCCTGGCAATCCGGCATTAACTACGCCGCGATAAAAAGTTGAAAGTCAAACATCGGATGTTGTTTTTGTTTTATTATCGGATACAAGCAATCTAGAACGTACAATCGTTACTGTCAAACAATGGGTGCACTTATTTTTACCTTAAAGCACGATCCATTATTTGCATATAAACAGTCCCTCAGTTTAAAGCCTGATATATGGGTACCAACAAAGGCCGATGGCGTAAAATAACCCATTAACCTGTAAGTGTAAGTGTATAATGAACAACGGACTAATATTAGAGGCTACACGGAGTAGTGTTTTTTTTGTAGTCGCCAGACGGCGAACACGTCGAGTGTCGACAATATTTTTTAGAAGTGCCCGTGGTTTGTTTCCTTTGCGGTTTTAGAAGCAATAACAACACGAGTGTTGGTGTAACACACTGTTCGTGGGTCAAGATTACGTGTTGTGGTCGATCCCTATCACTGAGTGGCAGACATAATTTTAATAAAGTGAGCACAATTATAGACACATGAAACTTTAGCAATGCGTGTTCGATAGTGATCGAGTTCATTGAAATATCAGTTCACACGATCTTTACATTGCCATGCTAACGTTGCGATTTTGGTTTATCAAATGAAATCAAATGAAATTTATTTTGACACTGCATATCTCTAAAAACAGAATCAGGGCTGTTTACAACAAAACATAATAAATAAATAAATAAATAAATAATTAATAAATTAAAATACATTACATTTATATTACACACCCCTCCTCAGGGAGAGGTTTTTTTTTTGGGGGGGGGGGTAAACGAACCCCCTTTTTGAGAGCATTTTTTGATGGACGTGTACCAGTAAGTGTCACTGTTGGTGCGGTGTATTCTTTGCTGGAACAATAGACAAATATTTGCGATCTAAGATCGGGCACGCGTTGTCTTGGATACACTTCCGCCCATTTATCTTATCAATTGGTAAGTGACGCCACAATTGGGAATGTGACAAACAATTTGTCAACATATCTAATTCTCTTAAAGGGAATGTACGATTTCCATTGGTTAATTGATACACAGCTTGTTGCGGGTTTCGCATGATTAAAATTTCCAAATTCTTAAAACGTGTATTTCAGAGAACATGTATTATACACCCTGTAATTTCATAACGTACTTCACGTTTTTAATCCTTATTTCTGGAGTACATTTTCTGTAAAAAAAATTGTATCCAGCGGGAATTTTATAGAATAGTGAATCATGGAACGAAAACATTATATACTAAAAGGTGAAGATTTACTGACCTGTGTTTAGTTTAAGTAAAGTGGTCTCTATACATGTCGTAAAACTAGCATATCTTATTCATTGCCAAATCGTGTATTTGATAAAATATTACGAGGTGAATAATCACCATGGTAAAAAAGTTTTGTATTGATATTATCTTTAACCAACCGAGATGTTAAAAGACTAGTAAACTCAGTGTCGCAATGTGCCATAAAACAGTCATTCAGTGAACCAATGAAAATTGTTGGCGTCGACAAATGTAGTACTATGTTATCCACCAGAGGCGCCACGGGTTCTTTCGGGTAGTCAAAACAAAGTGACACAATCACTGCTTTTAAATACAATTTATGAACATTCCCCAGATGGCGCCACAGTCAAAGTAAAAACATCTGCGTCCCGGAAACTGAAATCTTGATTTTGAACGGATATCACATATTAATACAATTGTTTGCTATTTTCCGTTTATTATTTGTGAATCGTGCCGCTTATCCGTAAGGCGGGCTATCACAAGTGGCTGACACAAAACATCAACTGCACAGCTATTGTAATTGCTGCGAGCTGACGCCTAGCAGCGCTGGATACGTGAAATAGACGACTGCGAGGTACACCAGGAGCCGTGGAAATAGTATTACGACCAGAGGAGTCTGGTCACCCAAGGCTCTGCTGGTTATCACTTAACCACTAGGGTCGGCCAAACAAAGACAACCAAGAGATAGTGGCGCTACTTCGACGAGACGCAATCAACGAAACGCGTGGAACTCTAGACTATGCCGCAGCTCCTCTGCTGCCGACTACTGGATGATCCGTTCACAATGGAGGACATGGCCACTGTCACGTAGCGGACAAAGGCATGCGCAAAAATGGCAAGACGTTGTATGAAGGACATAAAAAGAAGATCCGTAAAATCGTGGTGTATTCAAAGTTCGATGATTAATTACATAATTGGTCGCCTGGTCGAGGAAACCGAGCAAATAAAAACGACATTTCGTCAAACTATCCTATTTCAAGGATAGTTTGGTGAAATACTGCCATTTGAAGTCAAGTGTAGTGTGTGAAGGAAATCCATTGCTTTTTATACTTATAATGTGTGTGCGCCTATGAACGGGTTGGTCTCGGATATATGGCGCTATATAAATGTTAGTAATAATAATAATTGTACGCAAACCAAATTGCTACTGGTGTATAAACAACGCTGAAAACAATAAAAAAGAAAAATATATTTGTTTTACAAAACAATAATATAAGCATTATATATAGGGCCTGACTGACAGGTTTCTGTCTTTGCCATGGCCATACCTCTGCCGCCTATGGACCGCAGCGTCGGTGCTTTCTGAATTGCCTTGGCAAAGCGGTCTTTCCTTTGCAAGCCAATAACTGTTCGTCACGTTGTCAGAAATGTGTCTCATCGTGCCCCACTGTAGTCTCAGTAAAGGTGAACCGTCGGAGCAAGTTTACGGAAAGCAAAAACCGCCACCATCAAAAATACCGTAGACGCACATACGTTCGTTATAATGATCAATTTATTTTAAAACTTTGTTTCTTTTGCATTCATTTGTTGTGTTTGTTTTGTTTGTTTTGATGGATTATAATCATATGTGAAGGAGTGGAGCGATCGGTTTCGCGTGTGCAAGGGCGACTACACAGGTACGAGACAGCAGGGCCTTCGCGGGGTCGGCGTCGATTGGCTAAAAATCTCAGTCATTTTGGTCACCACAGGTTGACATGTAGGCGTACGCGAGACCGCGTTGTTGTGACAGGCCGCACCGAATACAATCATTATTTTAAATGAAATACTTATTATGATCGGCTAATGGTGTGACGGGGCAGGTAAAATTAAAGCAGAAAAACCACAACAACCGTGGCTTTTGGTGACTTGGTTTGGGGTTCAGCGATATGACTCGAAATTTGATTTGGACGTCTATAACTTGAGACTTGGCTTGCAGGCCATTGACTTGAGATTTGACTTGCAGGTCATTGACTTGAGATTTGACTTGCAGGCCATTGACTTGAGATTTGGCTTGCAGGCCATTGACTTGAGATTTGACTTGCAGGTCATTGACTTGAGATTTGGCTTGCAGGTCCGTGACTTGAAACTTCACTTGCAGGTCACTGACTTGAGACTTGGGTTGCAGGTCATTGACTTGAGACTTTGCTTGCAGGCCATTGACTTGAGACTTGGGTTGCAGGTCCGTGACTTGAGATTTTACTTGCAGGTCGTTGACTTGAGACTTGGCTTGCAGGTCAGTGACTTGAGACTTCACTTGCAGGTCGTTGACTTGAGACTTGGCTTGCAGGTCAGTGACTTGAAACTTCACTTGCAGGTCGTTGACTTGAGACTTGGCTTGCAGGTCAGTGACTTGAGACTTCACTTGCAGGTCATTGACTTGAGATTTGGCTTGCAGGTCATTGATTTGAGGCTTGGCTTGCAGGCCATTGACTTGAGATTTGACTTGCAGGTTATTTACTTTATATTTGATTTGCAGATCATTGACCAGAGACTTGTCTTGCACGTCATTGACAAGAGACTTGGTTTGCAGGTCATTGACTTGGGACTTGGCTTGCAGGTCATTGACTTGATACTTAACTTGCTAGTTTGTGACTTTCCAGTAAGTCCTGGATCTTAGCGTTTTAGTGTATCAAATGTCTATTTGCGATATATGTTTATATGCGACATACTGCTTAAAAACTAAATAAATTATTGACGCCCAGTTTCACCGTAGTCCGTTGCTACACCATATAACAGCGGCAGTTGCACACAGTTGCTTGTTAAAACATAAAAGTACTGCTGGCAGCAGGGGTAATTACATTGTCATTGACGAATTCTTCGTCATATAGGTAATGTAGACGTTGTCGTTCAAGAAAAACTGCGTAGAATTCGAATTCTTGGTGTAACGAACATTTCTGTTATGATCATAACCTAATGTGCAAAGCCTGTGCTAATTGCATATGTAGTTAAAGGCATAGACTATGATAGAAATGAGGATGTCCACTTATTATAAGTTATGCTTATGGATGTTGAAAATCTTCGACTTAGTGAAACGTTACCCATATTTCATTCTGCGAATAGACTTATTTTTCAAAGTTTAGTTTGTGGGACTTACCATATATTATGATAACCCCGAATCGATGAGTATACGCCGTGCGGACATTCGACTAATTCGGGATATTCATTTCGCGGCGCGAAACAGTGTCGTCTGCCTTTCGTGTCGGTATGGCGAGAAATGTTTAGGTATTTGATCACTAGGATAGCTACTAACCGTGAACTCATACGATAGGTGGCGGCACGTTACGGTTTGTATTAGATATTCCCTCCGTACAACCACTGTGGTTATATTATAGACCATGCGTACACTAATTATACTAATTACTGTTCCAGCAGGCCTTCCAACAATTAATGCTAACATGAAAGTACCAGAGCAATGTGCGATTTGCAACAAAGGGTAATCAAATTCTTGGGTTGATTACGAACAAAATAACAAAAAAGCTAATTATACATCTGTATACATAATACAGCAATGGTTAGGCCCCATGTAGAATATTATACATCCGTAAGATATATACGCTAAGATAATACAGAGGAGAGCAACTAGATACCTTAGTCATAAAAAAGCCTGAAATAATGTGGTTTACCAACACAAGAGGCAACGAGATTAAGAGGAGATCAAATATAATTTTTTTTAAGATATTAAATGGTTATGATGAAATAATAATATTGATAGAAGTATTTTTCTTTCTTAAGATATTCATTCTTACACAGGACAATAAAAGAATCATTACTATACACACTATAGATTGTGTAAATGCTAGGAGCGCAAATGTAATTTTTTTTTACAAATAATGATTTCATACGGGTGGGTTAGTAACTTACACATAGATGAACAATCATTGGACTCTGGATAAGCCAATGGCTTCCACTTAACAGCTGGGAGTTTGCTTTGGATGGCAACCGTGTTAAATATACTTAAATTATTCTGGCCTACAATTAAAAATTATTAGCGTTATTTTGCCGGAAGCTACAACATAACACCCCCCACTTCCATCATACAGTAGTAATGGTGCGGAGGCATTACGTCACACGCACACAGATATATATATATATATATATATATATATATATATATATATATATACACACACGAATATGCGGGCTCGAATAGACTCAGCTTGTCTCGCAGTGATGCTAGCAACGTGAATGTGTAAAAACAAATTTAACATCTCTAATATCTCAGAAAGGTTACGGTTACATAAAAATCGTTGGACTCTGCTTTGGATGGCAATCTTGTAAAATCGTCATTCGACAGATGGCGCCACCTGTTCGTCGTGGCAAATGCCTAGTCCACCACGTGGCGCCACTGTCACATCTGCCATGAATTATGGAGGAGCAAGAGCAAGCTGATTACTGCTCATGTTGGATAACGACTCATGCGGCAACATACCCACACATGCAACTGTCATAGACGAATAATTATTGGACTCTACATAAATCATTGGCTTCCTTGTCCACTTACCATTGCTAGGCAATCTTGTTAAATCATTAAGAACACACAACTAAACATACACATTTATTTAAGTTATATAAACATATTAAAAAAATATAAAAATACCCGATCAGTCAGAAGGGTAATTGTAATACAACACGACTAGTGCAAGTTCTCCAAGTGAAACAGTATTCCAGACACTTGCACTTGGGCTTGGTCTGTACGAGCATGCTCTCAAGAAATTGTTGTATTCCTGTTGACATTTTCACTTAGGCTTGGTCTGTACGAGGGTGCTCTCGAGAGCAAGACGCCTCTTCCTCTCCTCATGAGCCTTAAGCATCGCTTTGATTGCACGGGCTCGCATCTCCAGCTCTAGAATCTCGCGCTGCGTCTTAGAGAGCTTGGGAGAGGTTGTTGAACTTCCGACAAGAACGCCGCTTCCTTTCGAAGCGGCCAACGTTTCATGCTTTTCTGCACCTTCTGATGCGGTAGTGTTCGAGTCAGCAGCAATTGTCTCAGTTGCCGAACTGGGAATATTTTCCTGCATCGGCTGCACTGGTGTCTCCACCAAGTGACAGTGAATAGTACTTCTATTTTGTTCCTCGCTGGGTAGTTCTCCGTCTTCCAATTCTTCATATAAACTCCGATCTTGAACCTAAATCAAACCACACGGCAGTTTTATTGTGATGACCCGAAGTCAGCAAATCCAACTAAAAACCAATGATGCTTATACAATGTGACTCCAAGAGACTGCCAAAACTAATAATGCTGGTTTAGTACCAAGGTCTAAAAATCAATGCTAACCAACTGACCCCCTAGCTCTTACAAAATGCACTGCAAGGATATTTAAAAACAGCAGCTATTTAGATAATCGAAAACAGTGGTTCCCAAAAACATTCCAGCCACGACCCCAAAGTTCTGCAGTCTAGCCTAGGCCCTATGGCTTTTTGTTTTACAACTAATGTGACATTCTAATATAATTTTGTGTAATTTGTCGACCCCCCCTAGAACTGCATAGCACCCCACTGTTTAGGAACTCTTCATTAAAGACACCAATTCATATATTTAATTTATTATCAACTGAACAAGTAGGATTATTCAACACATTTGTACACATTGAGATGAAGCCACGTGTAAGTTTGTCATAGTCTGTAACAGATTTCCTTAGTACACGACCCCTCTAGAATCTACACGGCAACCATTTATCTGGATGAAAATCTCCAGTTAACTAGCAGACATCCAGAATTGAGGCCATCCTTCCACTTTTATCACATATCATCATGAAAACTGTATATGTGTCAGACAAAACACGTTCCTTGCATGAATTACACGGATGATTGACGGACCAAATGTATGATCTTGACTTGATACAGGCATTATACTAGTATTGCCACGTATTTGTGGAGTGAGATGCTTCATTATAATGTCGGTGTCTCGCGAAGACTACACCAGTAGAATGTAAATGCATTACAACTTTCCAACAGGAAATACTGCTTTTTCCCCTTGGTCCCGCTCTCAATTTTTGGCTGAAATATACCGCTTTTTTTATAATTCCCCCCCAAAAAAATTCCCAATAAAATCATCTATTTCTTGACCACACGGTCATTCTAGACACATTTTATTTCTTTGGTCTCAAGTGATTTCACATTTTCTCATGTGTGTGTTCACCATGAACAAGAACAGCATATCAATTTGGCAACCCATGAAACATTACATTAAAAACCTATAAAAAATGCTAAAAACCGACAAGACTTGATCGTAGGAGGATTTTTCTCACATTCATGAGCACTTTCCTGCTTTTTTATGAACAGAGGTTGACACATATGTAAATGTTCTGCAAGAAACGCACTGTACTGACCTCTAGTGTTAGTATTGGACTACGATCACTTGATGAGTAGCTGCCTCTTCGTTGTCGCCCTTCTTGCCCTTCATAGCCGCCCTCCTTGATGTTCTCCCTCAGACTCTCTATGTCCTCCAGATGACCTTCATCCAGAGTTTCCCTGATTTAACAAGATTTAACAAGATTTTACAAGATTGCCATCCAAGCCAAAACATCCAGATAGCAAGTGGACAAGGAACCCATTGGCTAATAAAGATGTCTTCATCTTTACACTTGTCCTACTGAAATATTTGTCAATTTTGTTTTTAAATATATTTACGCTGCTAGCATTTACACGATCTGTAGATAATTTGTTCATTTCGTTTATTGTTCTCTGTGACAATGAGTACTGACATGTGCTAGAGAGCCGATGTTAAAGTTGCACTTAAACTGGTAAAAAGTGGTATAGAAATATTAAATCCAATAGAATTAAGCAAATAATGCTTCTTGACCTGTTTTTGTATAATTGTTTGTATAACTGTTCACATGAATAATATTTTATGTAAAATGAAAATAATATAATGATGAGCACTGACACATCTTAATTTCAAATTGATCATATAACTGTACTGTAATGGAAAGTTAGCTACATTTTCACAAAATCCTTGTTGATGTAAAATTCTTTGAAATGTACTAAAATCACAGTAGGAAATGTGCAATTTAAGCAAAATAAATTGTTTGGTTCTTTCACAAACTCCAACCATTAATCTGTAAGGAATACCAATAACTGCACATATATTAAAAATGCTTATTAATGAAGCCAGATAAGTTTAGTCAAGCAGCCGAGGCAGGTAACCCCTTTTCACCAGATATTTTTTATTGTTGTCTATTCATCTCTAGCATGTATGTAATGACGTCCATGTGGGTGTGAAGTTCGCACCCCTGGCAAAACATCTTGGAGTTTTTCACTTTTTTCTATTTCCCCAAGTGTGAGAACTCCACACCCTCCTGGATATCATTATACATGTTAAAGATGAATAGTGCACAACAAAAACACTATATCAGGCAAAAAGAGCTTAGGAGAAAATTACCCTTTGGTTGCCTGACTAGATTTGGCAACTTTGATATTTCATATTACAATTATGACTAGCGAAATGGTGGAAATAAATAATATATTAACAGGTACTGATGGAAACACTACAGATCATACCTGGATCGGTGAGTTCCTCCATGCTGTCCTGTAGTCAGTCCCAGTGATTCGTTCCCTGGGTCTGACCACTTCCTCAACTCCCAGGAAGCTTGGTAGGTGGAATCAGCCACCGGACCTCTCCCTGTTCCCTCATCCAATGGGGCTTCCTCCTTGACTGAAGGTGGCAACAACATGGCGATATTCAAAGGTCTAACAGTGCTCTGACATATTTTGACAATGTTTCAAAATCTTCATGGCAGGATTGCAAGATACTTAGGTGAGTGAAAATCAAAACACAAAGTTCTACATAATAATACAGTATTTTAATATATAAAAACTGTTTAATTAACTCTAAAGACTTTTGCCATCTAATGAAGATGGCGCTTTAGTATGACTGATGTCCAGGTAAGATGACATCATTGTAGACGTGTGGAAGTTCATAGAAGTTCATAGTTCCCGTTAATGAGTGCAGACTTGTTGATGGTGGAATGTGACTGTTCCTTTTCATTTCTTATGTACTGTTCTCTCACACGAAGAATGAAAAGAAACGTTTATTTTGTGAACGAGGCTACCTCTAGGCTACGCAGATGTATCCATGTGACTGTGACTTCACCAATCAGCACGCAGCATACTGCGGATTCGACGCCAAAACGACACTTTTGAATTTATCAGTAGCTGCAGTATTCTTCTGTGTATATGTTTGTGGTGATGGCTTTTTAAACTCCCACCCACCATCCCTGCTTTACTAGCAGAAATTGTAATTTGTTATTGTAGATTGTATTAGATTGTGTGTAGATGTATTAGTGTAGTTTAGTTCTGTTATAGGTTATTGGAGATCGCATTTTTTGTGTGGTTTGTTTATATGTATATACACACACACACACACATATATATATATATATATATATATATATATATATATATATATATATATATATATATGTATATACACACACACACACATATATATATATATATATATATATATATATACACACACACATATAAACGAGTAACGCATCACACATGTGATGCATTACTCGTTACATGTTCAAAATGTTGGAGGTCGTGTGAATTTATACCCATGGATACTTGTTGGTTGTAGAATAGTAGAATATCTTTTTATTGTGTACTGGCCCGAGGTCATAGACCTCGGGTCAATACGTGGGTGCGTGCTGCCTACTATAATTAATATAAACCAGATGGCGCTACGTACTCTCAAACGGTTTACATACCGAAGTATTCGCACGTGGTTTCTGCGATTGTTGGAAGTTAACATTTTACGTAGTGAACATTTGATTTACCATAAAAACCACTAAGAACCCATGATATACGGGTATTCTGAAAAAAATAAAGGCATTACGTTTCATTCGTGGGGCTGTAGATTAATCCCAGAAAGTTTGGTACCTGAGGTGCAAGCCGTCTAGGAGGAAAACGATAACATACAAACATACATATGCCAGCTCAATTATAGTTAGATGTATCTACACTTTATTGCGTAACATTATAACAGTGCTGATCTACAAGTTGTTCACCACAAACCAGTCTTTATGCATGGATGCATTGCTACAACCTGATGTTAGTTTCACCTTTTAGCCAATATGATTAATAGACTGGGAAGGTGTAAACGTGGTAGACGGAATCCCACACAAGGAGAAGACACTTGAAAGAAGTGATCTGAACACGGGAGACAGAGGCAGGGATCAACCGAAATGAGGGAACTATGAACCTCCAGTCTACGATGACGTCATCCTACCAGGATGTCAGTCATATGGAAGAAGCCATCTTGTTAAGATGGCGAAAATCTCTACAGGTCAATAAAACATTCGAATATGTTAAAAAACTGCATCATTATAAAAATTAACTACCATGAAAAAAAAAAATTCTACAACTTGACAACTAAATGCATTTACTAAGACCTGACAATGTTTGTGTTAATGTGGCACACAGCAGTGCCCCCTAGTGGTAATCAGAAGCTTTCTGATGGAGGTGCTTAATTAACATGCGTGGTGATTTTTCAGATGAAACAATAGGGTTGTAATGGCTTACTTTCTTTGTCCTCGTCACCGCTGTCTTCAGTCCCTGATGACGAGATCGTGTCCGGGTTGTCACCTGCAAGCACGTGGGTGTGTAAGGACTTTGTTGTAGAGGGCATTATGTCCTTGTTATGATGTCTACTATGTCATAAATAACATGTACTCATAGTTGTGTAATGCACAGAGAAACCATGTAATAATAACATACACAAGAAAGTGCTTAACTTATTGTCCTGAATTAGAAGCATAAATTTAAATGATTTTCGTGCTTTCTGAATTATTGTTTTTTGTTTGTTTCAGAAATTGGATTTCATAGAGAAACACTCCAACCAGCTAATATTAACTGGCCAGGATCGTGAGAGCTTTCCGCCCACATTTAAACACCAGTCATCTTAAAACGAGAACAGGATTTCCTGTGTTTATAAAACCTTTTTGCCTCATCTGAAATATGTATTCAAATGACAATCATTACTTTTGTACTACGTTCAGTATATTCTCTTAGTCTCTCAAAAAAGTTCGCATTCCTGTCCAGTGGATGTACGTTTACAGGTGTTTCCTGTTTGCGCTGTGAATACAGCTACTACACATGCTAGCCTGGTGTTACACGCACAATACAAGGGACAGGAAGTGTGTGTAACTTAACCAGTTATTTATGAAACTTTTCCTTGACCAACATACAATCTGACAGTTTGGATGTCAAGCTTCTTGCAGAATTTGGATGAACATGAACGTGGGTGAATGGTATACATATTTACAAAAAAAAAACATAAAACAGATCAGACATTGGTTGCTACTGATATGTTTAGTAATAACTGACACTAATGTCTATAATATAAAAATTAACTACATAGCTTCTAGATGGAGTTTAACTCATGGCTTTTGTATGGGTAGACATATCGACCATCACATAGTAACATCATAGCAGCTCACAAATTGGCCAGCAACAAGGACCCAAAAGTTTTAATGTCTTACCCAAAAGACACATAATCCTGTTCCAATATGGTGTAAAATGCACTTGTATCTAAGTTATATCTAATTTTGTGAAACACTAGTGGGATATCTACTTAAAAATAAATGTGGTATTTGTTTGTTAACATGTGGTACAGTTCTGGTGCTACAACAGACTCTACAGTCTACATCACTATCTAAGTCCTGGGAATCAGAAATGACAATATGGCTAAACCATCTATAGAATCGTTTCTGGACTTGATCACAAGATGGCAGCTCTGGAGACTGAGTTTTGTACAGAGCAGCATTGTGTGCTAGGTGTAACATTCAGCTGGTTCATGATTTATATTTACAACTTTGCCAGCTAAACTATGCATGGAATGAGATGGGTAAGCTGGTGCCAGGCAGAGCTGCTTAGGCCTCTACAATCTCACCAACCCAGCCTCCAATATCTCCTAATCTCAACTACTTTCAGAAAACACTGGTATATAACTACTTCTCCTAGTACAGCATAAAGAACTGCATTTCCACTGGCAATCAAAACGTCACGAATCCCGCGGTGAACATGCACGCACATCTAACTTCTCAAACAGGTTTAGCCAGTGGAAACAGACAGATAAAAATTGTGATAATTCCACCTTTGTGTGGTGTACATAATCAAGTTATTTCAATAATCTAATAGTGAATATAACAGCAGAAAAGCAGCAGTGTTAATCACTGTTATTCAAATTTATGATAATCACGTTATGGATGGACAGTGACGGCTTTGCCTGAGACAAACTGCCTGAGCCAGACATTTGAAATAATGCCGTTTTATGCGATGTCCACCCATTAATGCTTCCGTCTCACTGTTCTACTGTAAATCACTCGCTGTTCAAACCGTATGCATAATACGATTTCTGAAATCATAAAACATTTACGGCCACCATAAAACCGTCAACCCGGTTGCCACGACGACGAAATTATAAAATACTGCAGCGTGGCAAATTTCCTTTACAGCTTAATCTGGCTTTACTCCGTGGGTGATTTAGAGCAGAGTAAATACTGGAAAAAGTATGTTTTATTGCAGCACGTATTAATGACCTGAAGTGGATTTTGCCGGATAAACTTCACATTAATTTCCTGTACGGGCGACACTGTCGAATGACTCATAAGTGTTGAAGTGAATGAAGTAAACAAAAGTCGACTCTGCACACAATTTCACGTTGTGAATAATTGGAGGTTCCTTTCTAGAGGAAGACCTGGCATCTTACATAACGAAAAAAACACATGTGAATTTGTTCTTCCACGTAGTACAATGTGCCCATTATACACATGACAGGTGTCTAATACGCACGCGTGGTCGCTTCATACAAGTGATTGCTAAATCAGCTTTTGCCTATGTGGATAACTGCAAAATGCAATAAATACATATGTATTATGCAAATGCAGAGGCATATTCTCACACACTGGCCATACAGACCTCATACTTACATAAGCACGGCATCATAAGTGTTCAAATCATGTATGTCAAACATGCACAGGCCTGTAGCACAAACATGCACAGGCCTGTAGCACAAACATGAACAGGCCTGTAGCACAAACATGTACAGGCCTGTAGCACAAACATGCACAGGCCTGTAGCACAAACATGCACAGGCCTGTAGCACAAACATGCACAGGCCTGTAGCACAAACATGCACAGGCCTGTAGCACAAACATGCACAGGCCTGTAGTACAAACATGCACAGGCCTGTAGCACAAACATGTACAGGCCTGTAGCACAAACATGCACAGGCCTCTAGCACAAACATGTCACTAGTTTGCAGTGAATTTTAATATAAATATTGTAATGTGCTTGATTGTCTGGATAACTAATGCACAGAATATATATATATATAAACAATATTTCATATTCTTTGAACACATATTTGGAATATTGTATTCAAGCATGGAGGCCATATCGTAAAAAGGACATAGACAAGCTAGAAAGAATACAAAGAAGAGCAACTAAAATGATTCCAGAATTGAGATACTTTAGTTTGCTTATTACAATGTGGTTTGACAACACTAGAGACCAGGAGACTAAGAGGAGACCAAATAGAAGTGTTTAAAATAGTGAATGGTTATGGGGATGTTGACAGGAATATGTTCTTCAAACTTAAAGAAGGCAGTAGAACCAGAGGACACAAAGCAGCATTAGTTAAGGAGCAGTGTAGGTTGGACATGAGAAAGTACTCTTTCTCACAGAGGGTGATAAATGAATGGAACCGACTGCCAAATGATTGTGTTAATGCTAGTAGTGTGAATATGTTTAAAAATAGAATTTACAGATATTTGATAAGGGTGGGCTACACATAGATGAGAAAATTGTTGGACTCTCGATAAGCCAATAGCTTCCTTGTCCACTTGCCATCTGGAACTTGTTGGGATGGCAATCTTGTTAAATCTTGTTAAATTAGAGAAGACATCAAAACCATATGACCTATGCAGTGACAAGTGACATGCAAGATGTCTGCCAAAGCAAATATTTCTACAAGACAGTGGCATGGATAATGGGTACA
The DNA here is from genome assembly GCA_033239005.1 of Lamellibrachia satsuma. Lineage (NCBI taxonomy): Eukaryota > Metazoa > Annelida > Polychaeta > Sabellida > Siboglinidae > Lamellibrachia > Lamellibrachia satsuma. The sequence continues at coordinate 9,882,542 of BSQZ01000007.1, read as the reverse complement.
GGCCGGTTGGAGAACAGTATGAAATACAACTTTCAGAATGTCAAGTTCAGTATAGAAAAAACATCCCACTGTCTTAGTGTGAGACAACATGTTTTTATTACAAATGAGTAATTATGACAGCGCTGATGACGTAGGTCATGCTGTTTTTATGCAACATAAATTGTGACTAGACCTTAATCGCTGAAAAGCATCAGATGCACTAAAACTACATTGGTTGCAAAGTTTCATCATGTGGATATACGATGCAGTGGGAAATTGAAAACTGCTGCATTATGATCAATATGCATGAACCAAACATGTCTCCAAACACTCAGGATCTGGTATTCTCAGAATCAATTATGAGAATTTAAATCTGCATTTAGTCACGTAAAATTCCGCACGTGGTAATGAGGAATAGGAGCACGACAGATGCACTGAGGTGTGACATTTCCAGGGCTGCAGGTACTGATGCATGACCTTTGAAGATGCAGTGTCAGACCAAAGTACGAACACAGAGAGTGTGCGGCACACATGCATGAAAGAATGCGTGTATGTGCACATGTGTGCGGTGCATGTTTGTGTTAAGTGTCTGTCCTTGTGGACAACGGAGGTTGGCAGAGACGGAGAGAAAGACAAATAAAATGAAGGAGAGATGGACAGAGGGAAGAAGGGAGGGTTGGAAGAAGATGATGGGAGGGAGGGAAAGATACACAGAAAAAGAGGAATGAGAGGTGGAAAGATGGAGGGATGGTATGTTGGGAAGGTAGGTTTGGGTGGGAGCTGCATGGAAAGATGGAAGAAGGGGGGAGGGAGGGAGGGAGTAAAGGAGGGAGGGAGGGAGAGAGGGGAAGACATAGAATAGGGAGAGAGGGGAAGACATAGAATTAGATAGATGTAGGGGAGATTGAGTGATGTAGTGTAGGATGACCGAGACAGAGAGTGGGTGTGTTCCACAGTGGGTGATGGAAGGAGAGAGGGCAGGAGAAAGGGACGTTTGGCAGGGGGAAGGGAAATACGGAGGAGGGAGAGAGTGAGGAACAAGAGAGACAATGCAACAAGCCCTCATTAAATCTCAGAAAATTAACATTAATGGAAGTTGAATTTACTGAACGTTTGTGGCGACACACGGCCATGCTAACTAGAATTAGCATGGCCGTGCGTAGCGACAATGGTCCAGTAAATTCAACTTCAACCAATGTTGAACGAACAAAGCCATAGCAGCAGCTCATTAAAATGGTGCTAAAATGCAATTCTGTGGCGTAAATCAAATCCTGATGGCTGCCTTGTCCAAGCTGACCATCTAAGCCTTGCATAATCATTTATTTTAGCTCCGTGCTGACCAGATGGACAGCTGTGACCATGATGCAAATAATTCAAAATCACTGTCCAGTCGTTGCAATGGGAGTCTCATTCATTAGCATGCATATCATCCCCTCAATAATTCTGCCAGATTTAACTGCCCCTTAGCCCGGAGCCTGCCCTGACGGACAACAAAGCAGAGTGGATGGCCTGAGCCAGAGATGACCACTAGTGTCAGTATTGATACAAACAAATTCCACATTTCTCACTAGATTTCACATTTCAATTAAGCCGCACGCTTGGTCACCATGGCAACAACACCAGCTCTCTGAACTCGTCAACCCTCGCCGCAGAAGGCGACTTCATCGAGACTTGGCGGCAGTAGTTATTCGCAGTGTCGCTTTTCAAAATGCCAAATTTTATTAACATCCCCGAAACGGCGCTGCGGAACACGCCTGACCTTTCTAGGAGCAGACATGGTAATTATGCAAAATCAATTCCTCAGTGGCCAGCAGTAAATTACGGGCGATATAAAATTATAAAGTGTACAGAGCGTGGCCGACCATAATAAGCAATAACGGGATCAGTAAAATAACTCATGCACTTTAATGCCTGCCTAGAAGGCAGTGGCGCCATGAAATCTAGAAGGCTATCCCCCCTCTCGTGACAAGCTTGTAATATTATGGAACTTTGCTTTAATCTATTCAATTTGAATAATAAATGAGCTAACTGTGTGGGACATATTTATGTATACTGACTTCATCAAAGCAATGATTAAATTGTATTCTGGAGAACAGAATTTTAGCATTTTTGTACTGTCAACTCGCCATGTCATATATCTATTGTGCTAAATAATAATAAATACTTTTAATAATGAATATTACTCTTATTATTACTAGTTATTATTATATTGAGTTTAGATAAAAACTGGGTGGATGTTATACATCTTTAAAAAAAATTTCTTCTAGCAACGACTTTGATTTATTCCCAATTAAGTATTTGTGCGTCATCAATGTAAAAAAATCTCTGCAACGACAGATGTAATGTCTACACGGAGACATGTAACATAAACTGGTCTGGTGGCATAACAATCTCAACCAGTCGATCACTAGACTGGGTGATCGACTGACCATGCCTTCGCAAGTTGTTTAGACACACTCTGACTGATTCGTGAGATGACAGCGGTGTTATTTTGGTTGACTAGACAGATCAATGAATGAACAAGGTAACCACTGGGCTCAAGTCTACAATGACCAGACATTTCCTGCTGTTTTCAGATTCGTGTTGTCGCAACAGCATTTTATTTATTAAGCAGAACAGCATCACACACACTGATATAGCACAACTTTATTATTACACTTAATCTGTGATTACACCGCTGTAATCTTTGCTTACCCTGATTTCACAAATCCAAACAATATATTAGCTTACCCTAGATCAAATTCATCATGATTCCAATGCGACAAAACTGTTTCTGGCTAATATGTCAACTTGGAACACACATTTGCAAATCACATTCTGAAGGTTGTCACCTGACTGTCACCTGTCACCTGGTTGTCACCTGTCACCTGCATTCTGTTTGCTAATCAATACCATCTGTAATGTCATTAATAAGGCAGAAATCTAATTAATGAAACAGAGATCTACTACAGGCACAATATAATCAACACATGACAGTGGCTATTGCTGAACTAATTACAATATAGTTTGTAACTGTCACATTCACAAGTATAATATTATACAGGTGATCATAACCCCCCCCAACTCATGTCGTCCATGGCCAATCTGACAGCCCAATCTGGGAGAAAAGAAGACTATGTTATTCCTTGTGTGCAGTGGCACATATATCTCGTACAGGGAGAGGCCACGGGGGGGGCTAAACCTAGTCACCTGTTAGTTTACCATGCTACGGTGTAGTAGCGCAACTGGTTACACAAAAAATTAAGCCAAATGGGGCATGACCCAACACCCCCTAAATATGCCACTGCCTGTGCGACAATGATGAAGTAATATATGTAACACTGTGGTATTTTTCTCTCCCTACATTATGCCCTGAGTAAGTTTAACCTTGAAGTACTTACATTACATTAACTGTCAGCACGTATGTGAATCGCAACATTTTCATAATAATCAAACAACAATGTTCGACCAACCCTAACATACCTTACAATAAGACAGTCAAGGAGAGGCAATGTCATTATTTATATATACAAAAATAAGTCACAGACTTGTAATGATATGGCATGTAAGTGCTACCTTAGGCCAAACAAGAAATAAATACGTTGGCTTCCAGTAACTCCCCACCTAACTTCTGAATGGATCTTATAATGAATTTTGCCGCTAATTTGTTCACAAAATATGACTTCCAAAAGACTGAAAAGAAGTTAATTGGGCTGTACAGGACACGCACTCTGAAAAGAAACTACTAATTCATATACAGACAGGCCATCAAAGACCAATACTAAGTCAACCTCAGGGTGGTTTAATACATTTAGCCATGCATGGTAAAGAGAAATATATATAGGTATAAAAAAAAATAAGAAATAACAATACTCATGCAACATGTTTATGCAAAGAAAGCAACACTGTACATTTGCTGACTTATGCACACCTTGATACGTGCAGAGAAAAACAAAATATTTTTTCTGAACTATTAATTTCATTCTGGAGTGCATTACTAAAATCTCACAGATTTTTTTGGGACCTTATATGTATAATATGGTGTAGCAGCCATAGCTGAACAACAATACCTTCATGCCTGTTTTAAAAAGGTAAAGGTATGTTCTTATATAGCGCGGTATCCTGTCCTTGGGACTGCTCAAAGCGCTGTACACTTCACGCCCTGGCAGGCTTGTTCATTCCAAGGCCATCTCGACTTCTCTGGGAAGCTTTGTTTTAAAGAGTACTACAGTATGACAGGTGAACCAAACCAAACATTTTAACCAATACAGACCAGAACCATATAATATATATAATGTTAAATCCTCCTTATGTTGGCATCCTGAAGGTTTGACATACAGATGTATAAATTTAGTGTACATCATTAAGGAGAACACTGCTGAGTTTGTGAGGTAAAAGTTTGGTAAATCTAAGCCTGATGCCATTCAGTTTTTCAACACATTTGGAGCCAACACATTTGGAGCCAACACATTAGGAGCCAACACTTTTGGAGCCAACACATTTGGAGCCAACACATTCAGAGCCAACAGTTTTGGAGCCAACACTTTCGATTCCAGCACATTCAACATTAACCAAAACCTATCCAGAAAGATTGAAGGACTTTAAAACTCCATTCTCAACAGATTTAGCCTATCGCAAATCTGGTTCATTGATGTCCAAATATATTGTGTGTGAATAGTTTATGTAACATCCGGAGACAATTTAATAAAAAATTTCCATTTTTTTCAAACCATCCAAAGAATTGGCTTTAGTCATTAGATCTGGTAAGGTTTAAAATAGTGGATATTCAAAATAGTAAACACTGTGCAAGTAAATGTCAATAACGGACGTGACTTCCATCCTCTCGATGTTTGCATGACAAAAGCTAAACAATTTTACCAAGGGAGAAATTGATGAGGATTCAACGTTTCCATTTTCACTTCACTTAATGTTTGACCAAATATAAGTAATTTAATAGTTCGTCTGATGATTTCACAAAAACTACATGACATTTTGTGTGGATACTTGGTAGATTTAATTTTTTTGCAAAACTAATTTGAAATGCAACTAGCAAAAACAATTAAGTTGAGGAGGCACCTTTAATTACAATAAAACATAAGACAAACAAGACTAACCTTCCTGATTGGGTATTAAAGCCGCCTCCTCAGGTCATTTAGCCAATCAATGTTAGATTGGGTAACACTGAACGTGTGAATAACCTTTTGTCATAGTCCATAGAGATAGGCTACATATAGACACTTTTCCATTTTTGGTTTTGTCAGACCAAAACTAATTTAATAGCTAGTTTGATGATTTCATCAAAACTAAATATGATATTTGTAGAAACGAGCTAGCAGTTTGTAGTCGATACTAGACAGGTTCGATTTTTCCTGAAATGAATCTGAAACGAGATGGGCAAAAACTCTAATTGACAAGGCAGCTTTAAGTCTACACATGGCCACGTCTCCTGCGCAGACGTCACATTTGAAGATCAATACATTTTCATTGAAACTGACTTCACCACTGCAGACATTAATGGTCACCTTCCAAGAATTCATCATCACCTATAATTCACTCATAATTCATAATCACTCATAATTCATTACCACTCATCTTGCGTGTCATCTTTTAAGCAAAATACATGGAAATTGTCAATCATAGCATCCTTCATTGGCTGTATTTTGCATCTTCATGGAAATGGCTATCTGACAGAATGATGTTCCCAAGATACCACTGTGGCCGTCAGCCCTGGACAGCGGTTTAAATTAAAGGACGACAGTCGCTGCCTCCAAAGCTGTCGCTGACCGTCTCAGTGACCATCTGGATCACAGTTACACTGTCCACAAAAATAATTATGATTACACAAATTCAATTACGATCATACTCTCTTCTATATCAGGTAATGATGCGAGTGAAATAAAAAGGATGACTTGTTTCTTAAACAGGCTGTGACTGCGTCATCAGGTTCAATGAAGAATGTCTACGCAGTGACAAATCAGTGTCTTTTGAACATTTTGGTAGTTAATTCATTAATCTTATTAACATCTAATTATTACTTAAGTTACATGGCATAATTATGGTTGCAAATAAAAGTTTGCTTGTAGCTTACAGTAAATTATTTTCACAAATACAATCAAAACCAATTCTGGTGGTTAAATGGCAAATATGTATGTTTAACGATGCATGCCATATGTCTCTTACGTGATCAGATGGGCAAAATTTTAACATAATCCATAGTGCAGCTATGATCTCAGAGTAACAGCTGATGGAAAACTGCATCAAAATCTAATCTTTTACTAGGTACATTTTATTAAATTAGTTCTCCACCTATTCTCAGAAAATGTTTTTTGCAAACTGTGTGGCTGGTTAACAAGATTTAACACGACTGCCCCATCCATGGCAAAGACCCAGATGGCAAGTGGACAAGGAAGCCATTGACTTATCCAGAGTGCAAAATGTCTTCAAACAGCATCAAGTTAGCATTAAACAAACAGCTGTTAAGAACAGGCAATGGATTTTCACAATATAAAGTCAATGCATTATACACATCTCACAAAATAACATCAAAGCACATATTTTATGGAACAACTTCATTAATGTGCTTCAATGTTTAAGATATGTTTCAACCTGAATTTCACATTTACATTGTATGCTGAACAACAAGGTCGATATCTGTAAACAGATAACGGTCAACTTATATTTAAAAACTGTGTTTCATTCCAACACATTTGGGCAGTCAAAATGTTAAAATATAGATAAATCTATGTAGCTTACACTATAAATATAATTTGACAATAACAAGGATCAGTATATGTACCCAGGAAACTTGCCTGGGTCATCTGCAGGAAACAGATAAACGTTACATAAAACTGTCTAGTCCAAACGTTCAAAAATAAAACAACATTTATCCTTTAAGCTGAATGTACATGAATATATGGCTGATTTTCCCATCAAGCCATATATAGATGATTGACAATTTGGCTTCATTTGTTAGAAAAAACCCAGAATATGCATAGATAATATATCACTCATTCACGTGTTCATATGAGATGAGTAACTAAATTGTCTGCGCCATGCCAATGGCACGTCTTTTGTGGCTAACGTCTTGGTGGTTCATAGCATGAGACTATCGCTCTGTCATTTACACCTTGCATACAACTTTTACCAAGAAACAAGGGAGATATGAGTATCCCTCTAAAAGATGTGCTTCCAACTTCATTCACATATCCCAGGTGAGTCATCAATTAAAATGTAGATAATTGTTTTAATAAACAGCTAATGATGCTAATAATGGTACCTCCTTTTCAAGCGGCAAGCACCAATTTTGCATGCCAAAGCAGAAAAATAATAGATGCCTTTTCTGTACTGAATCTGTATGAGGGGATAACATATTCTCACATTTGATTTGGTGTGAAGCTTGCACAGATAGTGTGATATATCAGAATAAAGGATTATCACCCCTGTAGCTTCCTGTGTATATAAATATGGGCACAGTTTAACTATGAGTACTTCAGTGATCCATTAGGCTAAGCAGCAGTTTGCCTTTTATTTCTGCACTGGTAGTCTGTTTTTAAAGTCGTCCACCTTTTCACATAGAAAGACATCTTTGAAACTGAGAATAAGTAATTAAGCCACCAGAATAAATGAGGCAACACTCAACATCCACTCAATGTCAGCTGACAAGTCTTTCAGTGCAACCAACAGTAATACTCCATTTCACACATGTTCCAAGATGCAATTTTTTTGCTATTATTTAAAGTATGTGTCCTATACAAACACTAAGGACAAACTTACAGCAATCAAACATATGTAGTCGTAATTTAAACACACATAAACCAGGTTTCTTGAACCAACTAGCAGGTTCCAGTATTGTTAAACTATTACATAACAACACAATTAAAAATAATATGTTACCAGTGATTTCAATGCGTAAAAACATAAAATATCCTGAAATTGAGGACTCTAGGCTTTTTTAAATTAAACGTAAAAAAGGCAGGACTGCCATGTTTAGGACAAAAAGTGAAGTTGGAGATGGCAGAAAAATCACTGATGCTGAAAACTATCATTTGGTGAGACTTATTGACTGACTTGATACCAAGATCTTCAGCAGTGGACCTCTGGTTGTGTTGGTAACAAAACTGTCATTTGGTGAGACATATGGACTGACTTGATACCAAGATCTTCAGCAGTGGACCTCTGGTTGTGTTGGTAACAAAAGTGGTGTTCCTTTATAAAATAATAAAATAAACTTTTTATTTGTAACTTTAAAGAAATACCAATTGGTAGTTGTGTATTTTCACTTTTAATTAAACAGCATAAATTGTATGCTGCAACTGAAGTATGCAAAGTGATTGTTACTCTTTATGAAATTATTTAAAATCATAAAATAATAAATATACTAAATAAATAAAAACATCTACCCCAATTATAAATCACACAAACAAGAACTACCTTTGCCATTAAAAAGAAGAATCAAAATAAAAAAAACTTCTGTGTGTACTAGAGTATAATGACTCTTGAGTATAATGACCCCGCGTGTAATGACTCTGGTTATAATGACTCTGTCATTGTGATTATAATCATTACTGTATCATTCACCGATCTGTCAACATTAAGTTCTTTGAAAATGCTGCCATACATTTTTTATGCTGGCATCAAGACTGCGGCGGACCATCTAGTTCTAATTCTCGTCACATAAGAGGATACAGTGCCTGACCTGGAGAAACTCAAAAAGACAGGTTTACTTCCTCAGAAACAAACCTAAAAAGACTATTAGCAGGCCTGCAAAAGTTAACCAATTATTAGGCCCAAACTTGTATAATCCTTAGCTGACATTGTTGTTGAACACAATCAACTCATGACATAATGGAAGGTGTGGCCATGCCATTTAAAACACGCCAACAAGCATCTGAGAAAGCCTGTGTCCTACCCAGCCATACTTAATACAATCACCGTATGCAATTTCAGCCCAGTTAAATGTAACAAATTAATCAGTCTAATGTGACTACGGTAGTGGATCTGGAGGCGACTTCGGACACGCCCAACACACACACACGGTGGCGTCATCACGAAAACAGTGGGTAATCGCTAAAAAGCATTAATGACATTTAATCTGTTGTCGAGTTGTAATCCCATCGCATCACAAGTTGCTTTACCCTGCATTAATGACGAACCCACACACGCCGCCATGCCACAAGAGGCAATTACAACCGGCCGCCATCCGCTAATTTGTCTTGAACTTAACGAATGGCCAAATGAAGAAACTGGACAGTGGACGATCTGTTGCTCTGCGCTGTTGTTCCCAGAGCAGTTGCTGGGCAACCGGCACTCAGGCGTGCTGATTTCGAAGGTGAAACATTAGTGATGGCAAGCAATAAGGCGTAAGTTTCTAATATGCCCCTCGGCTAACTGTCATCCTACCGGCCATTTAATCACAGACAGGGGAAGAAGAACTTCAAGTCTTCGCAACTGACACTTTTAACGCTTCGTTTTTTTCACTTGTGTATAACAATGTGTAGTGTCTTGGATCCCACAACTATTTATAAGACCAGCACACGAAGCAGGAAACTGAAAATTAATACTCATACTTTTTCAGAAGCTGCTGTTTATTTCACTGTTGACAAGCTGCTGGTACATTGCAACAGAATCATATATTTTCCATAGGTGACTATGTTAATGTTTTTTGATGAGGTATAAAAAAATAATTGTAAGTCTTCTGAAAATAAAATTTTTACATTTATTCTTTCATCAACCTGCTGAAAAATACATTAAATCCCACCATTTCCCAAAATGTACAAGATACTCCCAATCTTCCCCATCTTCATGTGCAAGCCGCTAGAATTTGTGAATCTGTGAACAGCATAAGTATTGTAACCTTATTTTCTAATGATGCATAGTTTTACGGTTCACATAGCTTTAGGAGAAATGTTTCATTAATAAAGGTGTCATGGGTTTGAATGTGGCCCCAATGGGCAGTTCTGGATTGGCAAGTCTCTCCCCAAACTCAATCTTTTACTGACAAATAGTTTTGTAATCTCAGAAATGTTAGTCGACTTTCATTAGTTTATTCACATTCACCTTCCATGTATCTGCCTTGTTCCCACTGACTGCTGTACTCATTGTAAATGAAATCCCTACTTAGTCATAGGATAATAGATTAGAAAATAATGATCCTAAGAAGAATAATCTCAACAATTTTAATCACTTGGACAAAAATAAAGGAGAATGGGAGTTTGTAGGAGGTGGAAGGAGAACAACGGAAACAAACAGAGGGATAAAAATTATTGCCGGACGTATTTTAAGCATCCGCCTACTAAACAGAGAGTGACTACTCCATCTAGTGAATCAACATGCGTGCGACAGACATACTTCTTTCTCATACATTTCACTGGCTTCATGGCAATCTCAAGAGGCCATGCCCACTGGATGCACGTTTAATCTGTTGCTCTGGCGATTTCAGCATATTGACTTATGAACAGACATTCAATGTGTTGCCATGGTTACCGTAATATCATGGAGCAGGAAATAATTATTCTGTTGTAAACGGATGCCCCTGTGCACTGGACATAACACACTAGTGGTGGGCGGGGCAGATTTGGACACTGGTCAGCGACATCATTGCAACGCATTTCATAATAAATGGATGTAACATGCATTATGCGTGCGAGCATTTTGTGTGTGCGCCTGCATGTAAACGTAGAGGTCATCTTTGACTGGTGTGATAGCATCGCCGGAAATAAATGTCTGAACTATCACTATGCAGATTGTGACATTATGTGTCAGAGACACTAATTAGGAGCCATGAAAACAATTAGAGCCATGTTTACGACAACAATCACTTAGACTCATTACTGTTACATGTTGTCACTGGAAAGTCAAATAACAAACGCCCACTTCTATTTACTGTTTAAATAATGTATATTATATTTACTTTTCGTCTGAAACAAATAAATGAGTGACTAATTGGTTTTACCTATATCGAGCCATAACACAAAAAAACTCTTTTGTTCCAGGTTTATATTTAGTGCCCACTCATGAACACGTAATATGTGTTCTTAATTAAACTTTATTTCTTTGCATTGTAATCAAACATAAATCTTCATGACCATGCAGGCTTTTTATGCAGCTTTTTTTAAATTGTATTCTTTTCTATAGTCACGCCATCTTGTGAGAGTGATATGAATCCTCAGATAAATTGAATGTAATATTATATAGGAAGTAATATGCCAACTTCGAAAAAAGGGACATTTAATTTGTTCCTGAGTCAGACCCAACGACGAGACATGGAATTTATGTAACAAACGCAGCCACGTCAGTGCAACGCAGACACATCATCGGCAGAAAAACAAACACCATCAAATTTCACATTCAGGGTGTACGCATGATTAATTAACTAATAGTCTGCATAAATATTATTTCAATGAACACTGACACCGCTGCGCATTAGGTAAATGGCTACAGTGTGATCTATGCCAAGGCTAAATTATGTGTGAAATGATATCAAACCGTCACAACACATGTCCATATTGGTAACACGATAGCTGTAGAAGACACACCTGTAGAATAGATGCACATTGCACCTGTCTTTGTACCCCCCCAGGAGATGATGGGAACCCTTAGGATTAAAAAAAGTTCAAACTGTTGCCCCAACCTAGGGATACCTTATATGTTTATACCCCGAGGGTGGGGTTGAGAAACACTGCCAAAATACTCAGTGTTGACAATCCACCAGCATTAAAGACCACATTGGAAATAAGCGTACTTTTGTGTGTTATCCTCATTGATATTTTGTATATGATATGGTTTTATTGTTACACGTGTATAACATTTTACTAAATAAACCAGTAAATTTTCCTTTGTTTCACCAGACTAACTAATTGCTAGATGCTGGTAGTTAGTCTAATGAACGCATCTGAAAGTTATCAAAACGTTACGACAAAAACAAAGGCAAAATTGTTATTTAAAAACATCACTTTAACTTGAACATCCTTCATTTATTCATTGTGTGTTTTTGTCTCTGCCAAGTGCCATACAGTGAGAGTGGGTGACAGGGGTCGGTCTCTGTGGTCGAGTGAACTAGGAGGACAAGCAGAGAAAAGGTGAAGCGGAGCAGGGCATTGAAATAAATACTGTCACTCACAAAGGTGATAATTGCCAGGAAGTTCAGACACATCAAGAAAATCTAGTCCAAAGTTCAGTCTGCTGGGTCTTGCACAAGTCAGCCCATCTAAATTGCATAAGTGGACAGCGATGTAAAGAATATACTGCACTAGTGATGCAGTTTACAAGTATTCTTGATCCCCCAGGGGTGTACCGGGTAAATAAATTTATTTGAACATTTACTTGTGCTAGTGTGAAGGCAATATTTATGTTAAATAGCTTCTCAACTTGTGCCATGCACACAGCTACCTGGCAGTATAAACACCATTAAATTAATCCTGATTAAATTCAGCACAACAACATCTTTACTCTGTGAATTCTAAAATGCCACTTCATATCAAATGCGATTAATTCGATCCAGATGAAGCCCTGTGAAGGCTGTAGTCATTAAAGTGAACTCACTGTTGTCAAATGTCACTTGATGTAAAATGCAATTAATTTATAATTATAATTTCTGCAGCTGCAGCAGCAGTTTTAGTCTTTTTTCTCGTCAATGTCAGCAAAAAATGACGTGAAATCAAGCAACTGTTCTGAAATTAATTGCCATTAAAATCTGCCTCAGCAACACATATAGAAGGACGAAGTGAAGTTTTTGAGAAAGCATCAGAGAGAAGGTGGATCAACGTTACCAACAAAACAAACATCACGGAGAAGGTGGGTCAACGTTACCAGCAAAACAAACATCACAGAGAAGGTGGATCAATGTTACCAACAAAACAAACATCGCAGAGAAGGTGGATCAACGTTACCAACAAAACAAACATCACAGAGAAGGTGGGTCAACGTTACCAACAAAACAAACATCACAGACAAGGTGGATCAACGTTACCAACAAAACAAACATCACAGACAAGGCGGATCAAAGTTACCAACAAAACAAACATCACAGAGAAGGTGGATCAACGTTACCAACAAAACAAACATCACAGAGAAGGTGGGTCAACGTTACCAACAAAACAAACATCACAGACAAGGTGGATCAACGTTACCAACAAAACAAACATCACAGACAAGGTGGATCAACATTACCAACAAAACAAACATCACAGAGAAGGTGGATCAACGTTACCAACAAAACAAACATCACAGACAAGGTGAATCAACGTTACCAACAAAACAAACATCACAGACAAGGTGGATCAACGTTACCAACAAAACAAACATCACAGAGAAGGTGGATCAACGTTACCAACAAAACAAACATCACAGACAAGGCGGATCAATGTTACCAACAAAACAAACATCACAGACAAGGTGGGTCAACGTTACCAATAAAACAAACATCACAGACAAGGTGGATCAACGTTACCAACAAAACAAACATCACAGACAAGGTGGATCAACGTTACCAACAAAACAAACATCACAGACAAGGTGGATCAACGTTACCAACAAAACAAACATCACAGACAAGGTGGATCAACGTTACCAACAAAACAAACATCACGGACAAGGTAGATAAATATTACCAACAAAACAAACATCACAGACAAGGTGGATCAACGTTACCAACAAAACAAACATCACAGACAAGGTGGATCAACGTTACCAACAAAACAAACATCACAGACAAGGTGGATCAACGTTACCAACAAAACAAACATCACAGACAAGGTGGATCAACGTTACCAACAAAACAAACATCACAGAGAAGGTGGATCAACGTTACCAACAAAACAAACATCACAGACAAGGCGGATCAACGTTACCAACAAAACAAACATCACAGAGAAGGTGGATCAACGTTACCAACAAAACAAACATCACAGACAAGGTGGATCAACGTTACCAACAAAACAAACATCACAGACAAGGTGGATCAACGTTACCAACAAAACAAACATCACGGACAAGGTGGATCAACGTTACCAACAAAACAAACATCACAGACAAGTTGGATCAACGTTACCAACAAAACAAACATCACAGAGAAGGTGGATCAACGTTACCAACAAAACAAACATCACAGACAAGTTGGATCAACATTACCAACAAAACAAACATCACAGACAAGGTGGATCAACGTTACCAACAAAACAAACATCACAGACAAGTTGGATCAACGTTACCAACAAAACAAACATCACAGACAAGGTGGATCAACGTTACCAACAAAACAAACATCACAGAGAAGGTGGATCAATGTTACCAACAAAACAAACATCACAGACAAGGCGGATCAACGTTACCAACAAAACAAACATCACAGACAAGGTGGGTCAACGTTACCAATAAAACAAACATCACAGACAAGGTGGATCAACGTTACCAACAAAACAAACATCACAGACAAGGTGGATCAACGTTACCAACAAAACAAACATCACAGACAAGGTGGATCAATGTTACCAACAAAACAAACATCACGGACAAGGTGGATCAACGTTACCAACAAAACAAACATCACGGACAAGGTGGATAAATATTACCAACAAAACAAACATCACAGACAAGGTGGATCAGCGTTACCAACAAAACAAACATCACAGACAAGGTGGATCAACGTTACCAACAAAACAAACATCACAGACAAGGTGGATCAACGTTACCAACAAAACAAACATCACGGACAAGGTGGATCAACGTTACAAACAAAACAAACATCACAGACAAGGCGGATCAACGTTACAAACAAAACAAACATCACGGACAAGGTGGATCAACGTTACCAACAAAACAAACATCACAGACAAGTTGGATCAACGTTACCAACAAAACGAACATCACAGAGAAGGTGGATCAACGTTACCAACAAAACAAACATCACAGACAAGTTGGATCAACATTACCAACAAAACAAACATCACAGACAAGGTGGATCAACATTACCAACAAAACAAACATCACAGACAAGTTGGATCAACGTTACCAACAAAACAAACATCACAGACAAGGTGGATCAACGTTACCAACAAAACAAACATCACAGAGAAGGTGGATCAACGTTACCAACAAAACAAACATCACAGACAAGGCGGATCAACGTTACCAACAAAACAAACATCACAGACAAGGTGGGTCAACGTTACCAACAAAACAAACATCACAGACAAGGTGGGTCAACGTTACCAACAAAACAAACATCACAGACAAGGTGGATCAACGTTACCAACAAAACAAACATCACGGACAAGGTGGAAAAATATTACCAACAAAACAAACATCACAGACAAGGTGGATCAACGTTACCAACAAAACAAACATCACAGACAAGGTGGATCAACGTTACCAACAAAACAAACATCACAGACAAGGTGGATCAATGTTACCAACAAAACAAACATCACGGACAAGGTGGATCAACGTTACCAACAAAACAAACATCACGGAGAAGGTGGATCAACGTTACCAACAAAACAAACATCACAGAGAAGGTGGATCAACATTACCAACAAAACAAACATCACAGAGAAGGTGGATCAACGTTACCAACAAAACAAACATCACAGAGAAGGTGGGTCAACGTTACCAACAAAACAAACATCACGGAGAAGGTGGATCAACGTTACCAACAAAACAAACATCACGGAGAAGGTGGGTCAACGTTACCAACAAAACAAACATCACAGAGAAGGTGGGTCAACGTTACCAACAAAACAAACATCACGGAGAAGGTGGATCAACGTTACCAACAAAACAAACATCACGGAGTAGGTGGGTCAACGTTACCAACAAAACAAACATCACTGAGAAGGTGGATCAACGTTACCAACAAAACAAACATCACAGAGAAGGTGGGTCAACGTTACCAACAAAACAAACATCACAGACAAGTTGGATCAACGTTACCAACAAAACAAACATCACGGACAAGGTGGATCAACATTACCAACAAAACAAACATCACAGACAAGGTGGATCAACGTTACCAACAAAATAAACATCACGGACAAGGTGGATCAACGTTACCAACAAAACAAACATCACAGACAAGGTGGATCAACGTTACCAACAAAACAAACATCACAGACAAGGTGGATCAACGTTACCAACAAAACAAACATCACACACAAGGTGGATCAAAGTTACCAACAAAACAAACATCACGGACAAGGTGGATCAACGTTACCAACAAAACAAACATCACAGACAAGGTGGATCAACGTTACCAACAAAACAAACATCACGGACAAGGTGGATCAACGTTACCAACAAAACAAACATCACGGACAAGGTGGATCAACGTTACCAACAAAACAAACATCACGGACAAGGTAGATCAACGTTACCAACAAAACAAACATCACGGACAAGGTAGATCAACGTTACCAACAAAACAAACATCACGGAGAAGGTGGATCAACGTTACCAACAAAACAAACATCACAGACAAGGTGAATCAACGTTACCAGCAAAACAAACTTCACAGAGAAGGTGGATCAACGTTACCAGCAAAACAAACTTCACAGAGAAGGTATATCAACGTTACCAACAAAACAAAGATCACAGAGAAGGTGGATCAACGTTACCAGCAAAACAAACTTCACAGAGAAGGTGGATCAACGTTACCAACAAAACAAACATCACAGAGAAGGTGGATCAACGTTACCAACAAAACAAACATCACAGAGAAGGTGGATCAACGTTACCAACAAAACAAACATCACAGAGAAGGTGGATCAACGTTACCAACAAAACAAACATCACGGAGAAGGTGGGTCAACGTTACCAACAAAACAAACATCACGGAGAAGGTGGATCAATGTTACCAACAAAACAAACATCACGGAGAAGGTGGGTCAACGTTACCATCAAAACAAACATCACGGAGAAGGTGGGTCAACGTTACCAACAAAACAAACATCACGGAGAAGGTGGATCAACGTTACCAACAAAACAAACATCACGGAGAAGGTGGGTCAACGTTACCAACAAAACAAACATCACAGAGAAGGTGGATCAACGTTACCAACAAAACAAACATCACAGACAAGGTGGATCAACGTTACCAACAAAACAAACATCACAGAGAAGGTGGATCAACGTTACCAACAAAACAAACATCACGGAGAAGGTGGATCAACATTACCAACAAAACAAACATCACGGAGAAGGTGGATCAACGTTACCAACAAAACAAACATCACAGAGAAGGTGGATCAACGTTACCAACAAAACAAACATCACGGAGAAGGTGGATCAACGTTACCAACAAAACAAACATCACGGAGAAGGTGGATCAACGTTACCAACAAAACAAACATCACGGAGAAGGTGGGTCAACGTTACCAACAAAACAAACATCACAGAGAAGGTGGGTCAACGTTACCAACAAAACAAACATCACGGAGAAGGTGGGTCAACGTTACCAACAAAACAAACATCACAGAGAAGGTGGGTCAACGTTACCAACAAAACAAACATCACAGAGAAGGTGGGTCAATGTTACCAACAAAACAAACATCACAGAGAAGGTGGGTCAACGTTACCAACAAAACAAACATCACGGAGAAGGTGGGTCAACGTTACCAACAAAACAAACATCACAGACAAGGTGGGTCAACGTTACCAACAAAACAAACATCACGGAGAAGGTGGGTCAACGTTACCAACAAAACAAACATCACAGAGAAGGTGGGTCAATGTTACCAACAAAACAAACATCACAGACAAGGTGGGTCAACATTACCAACAAAACAAACATCACGGAGAAGGTGGATCAACATTACCAACAAAACAAACACTGGATCTCTGCACAAACCTGTGTGTGTGGTTTGGGCAAAGAACAGCCTAACCTCATCTTTAAGAAACATATTTAGAAGACAATTTGATGATGAATATAAGCTAAAGAGAAAATACATTTTTAAAGAGTGAAACTGTGCTTACGAGCTCACAAGAATCTTAGTGAAACATTGATGTGGCGTCATGGAGGCATCCCATACCAATTTCATGGCAAAAACTCGACTTCTGAATAGCATTTACATGCGAATGCATTGTAATTGCATGGAAGTTGACATGAATCTTTTCAAATAATTTTTTATGTGCCACTGATCATGACGCAATACAGCAATACCCGCAGCGCAAGCAAGCTCCATAATGGAAGTTAGAACTATTTTATTGTGCCGATTTTGAAAAAAGTTGCATCAGTTGAGCTGCGGCTAATCCTGTATTGAACCATTAAATATACCCATTATGAAGACTGTTCCACGCTTCAGTGGTTCTGTCTACAAAAGCCACCACAGTCATGTACACAAGAGCAATGCCACACAATAGGCAGGAGATTATTACAAATTACCGGGTTGTTTGACTAGAGATCCTCAAGAGATTCAAGACTAGAGTTGACAGAAACAAAGAACTGTAAATTGGTGCTTTCAAACAGCAGTCTTGGTCAACAGGTTAACGTATGTAGTCGTCTTTTTCTGTTTCTAACGGCAGCACACACTGTAGTAGTACCACTGTAGTACCACTGTAGTAGTAGTACCACTGTAGTAGTAGTACCACTGAGGTAGTAGTACCACTGTAGTAGTAGTACCACTGTAGTAGTAGTACCACTGTAATAGTAGTACCACTGAAGTAGTAGTACCACTGTAGTAGTAGTACCACTGTAGCAGTACCACTGTTGTAGTAGTATCATAGCAGTACCACTGTAGTAGTACAACTGAAGTAGTAGTACCATAGTAGTACCACTGTAGTAGTAGTACCATAGTAGTACCACAGTAGTAGTAGTACCACAGTAGTAGTACCATAGTAGTACCACTGTAGTAGTAGTACCACTGTAGTAGTAGTACCACTGAAGTAGTAGTACCATAGTAGTAGTAGTACCACTGTAGTAGTAGTACCACTGTAGTAGTAGTACCACTGAAGTAGTAGCACCACTGTAGTAGTAGTACCACTGTAGTAGTAGTACCACTGTAGTAGTAGTAGTACCACTGTAGTAGTAGTACCACTGTAGTAGTAGTACCACTGAAGTAGTAGTACCATAGTAGTAGTAGTACCACTGTAGTAGTAGTACCACTGTAGTAGTAGTACCACTGAAGTAGTAGTACCACTGTAGTAGTAGTACCACTGAAGTAGTAGTACCACTGTAGTAGTAGTAGTACCACTGTAGTAGTAGTACCACTGAAGTAGTAGTACCACTGTAGTAGTAGTACCACTGAAGTAGTAGTACCACTGAAGTAGAAGTACCACTGTAGTAGTAGTAGTACCATTGTAGTAGTAGTACCATTGAAGTAGAAGTACCACTGTAGTAGTAGTACCACTGTATTAGTAGTACCACTGTAGTAGTAGTAGTAGTACCACTGTAGTAGTACCACTGAAGTAGTAGTACCACTGTAGTAGTAGTACCACTGTAGTAGTACCACTGTAGTAGTACCACTGAAGTAGTAGTACCACTGTAGTAGTAGTACCACTGAAGTAGTAGTACCACTGTAGTAGTAGTACCATAGTAGTACCATAGTAGTAGTAGTACCACTGTAGTAGTACCACAGTATTAGTACCAAAGCAGTACCACTGTAATAGTAGTACCACTGTAGTAGTACCATTGCGTCTAAACACTTAAACAATGAAGCTACCAATATGATATGATATGTAAAAGTTGACTGATAAATAAAAATATACTCTGCTTACACAATCTTAACCTTTATCACACTAAGCCCTCATCTGGAGGGTGAACCCACTTTAGCAGACAAAAAAAACTACAAGTTTGGCCAATGGCATGCTTGCCACTGTGGCATTCTGACTATATCAGTACCGTTGGCAGATCGACCTGTTGAAATGTTGATTTTTCAGTTGCTGTGTTAACGTGTGGGATTGCTCACTGGAATTTAGGGGCTCCCATACGGGAACTTAACTTTAATTGATAGTGGACCCGTTGTCGCTGGTCGGATATGTAATGATTGGCATTCCTAGAAACGGTTTTTGAAATTTGGGTGTGTAGAAAGCCCTCAAAACTCAGACCCAACCTACTGGCTGGATATTTTAAACATGTGTAGAATAAGATTGACATTAGTAAAGTGTTAGATAGTTCATAACTGATCATTTTATAATTGGCCGTATAACATAGTTGCTGTCTTGTTTATTTCTTTGACAATTTCTCCAACCACAACTATTACTATTTGTATAATGATACTTGTAGTCTGGTATTTATCGGGTCATGGCGAGAGTAAAACAAATATTTACCATTACTTGTTGACCTTTCTATGACCACCCTGTGTTAATGTTGATTACAGAACTAGGGTAGTTAAACACCTAAACCTTCTTCAATCATGTGCCTGTTCATTTACTTCATGCTTTACACTGGTGACCCAATGAGCCATTCGTCTATTATCCCAGGGTATTTTTTACACCATTCGGGGTGTATATTTAGCCACACCCAAAAAAGATTCCAATCCCCAACAATTAGATTGTCCCCACATGTTGTTGCAAATTTGTATCAGTATCTCAACCTATGGTTATTTTTCGTTACAAATATCACATTGTACATTACAATTTACAGCCCTAGATTGTAAGGCCATAAGAGAGTCATATTAAAAAACTACCTACCCATTCAGCTCAGTCGCTACCAGTTCATTATTTCTTTGACAATTTCTCCAACCACAACTATTACTATTTATTATCTGAATGAACAATCCCCATGAAAATAAATTATAAACTCTACCCCCATCAAAGCCATGGAAAGATGTGTAAAGCCATGTATTTACAATTACACAGGTATGTAAACTTATATAGGCATGTAAAATTACACATGTGTGTAAACGTCACACACATGTGTAAAATTACATAGATTTGTCAAATTACACAGGTATGTAAAATTACATACTTGAGCAACATCCAACTTTGCTAAAAGCAACAATTTAAACAGTGAAGCTACGAGGAATACCACAAAGTGGATCCATAACGTGTCTTAACTTCTACCGTCACCACTGCCAATACATACATAACCACGTGCGCAAGTACAGACACGTGTGTGTGCGCACGCGTGCATTTACAATGGCCACTACAATGAGCATTCATTCAATATAATTGAGGACTGATGCATGTTGCATCTTCAAATCAATATCGGCGCACTTGAAATGCTTCGGGTCACGAAGAAATCAATATTTATGATTATGCCATTTGAAAAATAGCAGATGAATATCTGGTTTACAATAGAAGCCTTTAAGCAATTAATAGTGCATGTATCTTTGCTGAGTCACATCAGCACATGGTTTGCTATTATGAAACCTATCTTCAAATGCCAGCATCTTATCTCATTATCAATGGGCAATTAATTATACTAAACATCTTATCACTAATTAATCTATTGGTCTATCTTGGTTTCCAGACAGGGTAAATGTCATATTCAACTCTGGCCCAACTGATATATGACTTTAATCTCTTCACAGAATAAAATAATCTGTCCGGCATGAACCCAGGCGAAACGTTCTCATTTGATGTCTGCGTAAATATTTAAATGGTTTGTGGGAGAAAATGGTTAGCAAATGGATACGATTAGATGCTTTAGAAATGTCACAATCCATTGACATCACTGCTTAAATATTTTACTTGTGTCTCCTCACGATTTGTGTTTCAATGGGGCATTCCATTGCAGATCAACAAAAATAAGAAAATTTTGTTGCACTCATATATTTGATTTAAACAAACAGTTTACCAATTAATCTGCAGGACAATGTTACCACACATATCAAACCATAGGGCTGTAGCTCGAATAATTTCTGAGTTATGACCATTTCAAATTTGGTGGATCCTGTTGTTTTTGCCTTGTTCTACTTAAAATACAAATAACTCGAAAACTATTTGTGCTAGAACTCTAGAGATTTGGCCTGCTTATTCTCCATTATATGTTGATAGTAACATACTATAGTTTTTTGCACCCGGGTGAATCTATTGTCCTTCCCCTTCTCATTCTCAAATTTTGCATTCACAATCTGTACCAATATATCTAAATTTTCTGCAAATGTCAGATACATAGCTAGAAAACTTCTTGAGTTAGAGGCACATGAGTACGACTGTGGACGCTTGACCCTTGTTCATATTATATTAGGGCATTACAGACACAATATGAATGCTTATTTCTTTTGCACAAGTGCTCAAGCGGAGCCACTTAGTTATTGGTTAAAATTTAAGTAAATTCTGAGACATCAACTTTTTGACAATTGGTTATAATGTAGAACTATGTATTCAGAAGTTTTTTTCCATTTGACAACAATATTTACATAGTTTTCTTACTAGAGATGGAATAGATAGCCAAATCAGCTATAGGATTTTGTTGTGATCTATTGATTAGATAAAAAACACAAAATGTCTATTTGAAATATTTTTTTCAACACGAAGTCATTTGAATAGGGAATCCAAATAAGGCGCATTACACAGGCATTGTACCTGCCCTTCATATAAAAAATGAATTGGATTTTTTGCTCCGTGGCCACATAGCATTTCTGGATGCTAAATATAGGCCACTGTTTACTATGTACCAACTTCGGAGATCAGGATCCGCTAAATTTGAAATAGTCATAACTATTTGAGCTACATTCCTATGGTTTGACATGTGTGGTTATTTTGCCCTGTGGATTAACTGGTAAAATTTTTGTTGAATTCTAAAATATTAGTGCAACATGCATTGGTTGATCTGAGACAGAATGCCCCAAATATGACCGCAAATGGAACCCATATGTTCGCATAAAAAAAATATATATAAACCATCTGGCAGGCCCCAACAAGTGTTTGCAGAAAGACAGATGATTAAATATTTTCTGTGTGCTTTCTGGATGGCCGGAGATTAATGAGCACAAGTCAAATATTTAAACAACACCGGAAAGCCAGATAAATTAAACTCCCAACGTTCCAGCATATTTGCTCATTTCTAAACACACCTGTAATATGTGGCTTTCATGATAACCCATTCAGTGACAGCACAGCAAAATAAACACGGAAATGTTGAGGCAGCTAAAAGCACATAAGTTAACTATTGAGTGTGGCAGTTTCTATTTTCCCATCGCAATCCATTAATGCTGTACATAGCCTGTTTTTGCCGCCAACTTCAGACTGAATTTTTACAAAGATTCCCACCAATTACCATAGGACATGTCACTCTGTAGATGTATAAACGGCTGAGAAGCACACTATATATACATCAATAATAGCTTACCACAGCTACTGATATTTACTGCTGCCAACTGCAATTTTTGGCGTAACCAAGACTGAGCCTTTGCCTCCAAAATAGATGAACTAAATATAAATAAAATACAGCCTTATTATAAATACTTACAGGGAGGGTGATTTATTTTTGGGAATGCTGGCATTCTGCTGTAACAAACACTGCCTGGGTAATTTTTTGTGTGCCTCATTTCATGATGGCCACAAAGCCCCAAACTTTAGGAGGATCTGGATGTTAAATGGGTGACTGTGACATACATCATACGTCATACATAAATAAGCAGTTGTGCAAGCAATTTGTTCAATCTGGGGTGTTCAATCTTAAGCCCCCTTGAGGGTTACACTGACCCTGGCCCAGGAGTGACAGCGTTCAAAGGAAGGAAGGAAATTAGAAATATATACATTTTGGATGAGACATTAAAATCAGTACGTCTCTTCTAGTTCTACCTAGTATATATGTGAAGGAAGAAAAAGACAGGGGGGTAAATATGTAACTTGCGTGAACTCATAGTTTTCCATACAGGGTCCCCTGGAGACCAGTTTTATACACTGAAGAAGATTTATGAATATAAATATACAAATATGCAAAGAGCACAATTCTAGGCAGCTCTGCTGGCTTCAGTTATACCTAACAGACTGTTACACCAGGGTTTGCAGGCTTCCTCTGATGTTATGCCTTGTGTTTCTGGGGCGTGTAGTTTACTATGTACCCCCCAGGGTCATCACTGTCCCATTTGCTGAGGCGAAATCCAGTATCTGCATTGATGATGGAAAAAACTGCAAACAGCGGGTTGTTTACTACCTTGCCTTTTAAAAATGTATGCAAAGTTTTTATACCCAACTATGGTTTTGTCAAATTGCTTATAAAACCATGACCCTCATCTCTAATCATGACCTTCAACTAAAAATAAACAGAAACTATCCCAAAATCATGCCCAAACCACAAACTACCCCATAACCATACCCAAACCATGACAACTTTTCAAACCTTGTCAATCTTAGTTTGTCACAACAAACTCCCTGTGTAAAATCACGTATTTTTCCAAAGTTGTAAACAAGCGAAAAAACAACCGCATTTTATTGTTATCACCCATAAATGGTGCAGTGCAGTTGTTTAATGTCAGCCTGATGCAAGTGTGGCATAACAATTGGCGTACTTCCGGCCAATTGGGCAACAATGGCCAGATTTGTACTGTCTGCCTTGTAACTCAGAAAAATGCATGAGATATTTTTAAACTGGCATCGAATCAACCAAAGTAAAAAACATTTGACTGCGTCCAACATTGTAGAAAAAAGTGTTCTGTTACACAGTTCGACGGTAGAAATACAACTGTTACGTGCACCAAATATTCAATATTCCATGGTGCAAAAGTTCATAAACTGCTACTACCAGTTCACACCCGAAGCTTTGGCTGTGGGATTCTGCATTAATTAGCAACATTTATTTGTTCAGATTAACATTATACATAACATTTCAAATGGTCACATATGAGTATGGAATTTTTACACATACTGATAAAACAAAATGTGCCAAGACAAGAGGTGTAGAAGGCTTGATCATTTATGAATGCAAATGCTTTTAAAACACCAATGTCTACACATCTAGCCAGCAAAATATCTAGAACAACCTTAGGGATTTGTATACATAAAAAAATCAATGATAAAAAAATTGGACAGGATTGCCCCCCCCACAAACACCACATAAAAAAAATGTAAAATTAGACACAGTTATACATTATTAAAACATTTCAATTGGGAAAAACTTTAACTCTAAAATTTGAGCTTTAAAATTTTTTTTATAATCCAAATGGACCCTTGACCAACCCACATTTGACTTTGTTTATATTTACAAAACCCTTTAGTAGGTTGATGCTTGCTTAAGTACTGAGTCTGAATCGAGACTAACCTTCAAGGATTCTCCTGATCCGTTTCTTGGACATCACTTCCAGTTGCTCCAGACACAACTGTTTCAGGTCTGCTGAACTCAGGGGCTACAATAAAACAACAATAACTTCTCAATTATTATTATTACTGCCTTATTGCTATGATTACTAAGATCATTGCATCAGCTCCCTGTGTGATATCGCATTATTTTCAAGATATGTACAATTACCTATCAAGCCCTTTCATCCAAACAACCTGCATATTCACATTCAATGCTCGCTCCAGCAAGACAGCCCAGACAGCTTCGGTTGTCTGGTTCTAATTTACTTGCTGTTCCCATAGTTAAGACAAATGCTGAAACTCGAGCTTTTTCAGATGCCGCACCAACTCTGTGGAATTCACTCCCCGACAACATTAAAACTGCAGGAAATATAGTTTCATTTCGCCGTCATCTGAAGCTTCTTGGCACGTCCATCCTTCTGTTGACGACATTTCACATTGTAAGTGATCACGAGAATGCCAAATCCTTTGGGTTTCCTGCATCACTGAGCTTGGATTTTCCGAGGATACTGGCGCCAAAGAAGTCATTTTATTATTATTATTATTATTATTATTATAAGATTACAAATACCTTTACTTCAAGTTAAAAACCATATACTACTCATATGCATTAACATATAAATAAGCTAAATAAGTAGTAATAACTAATAATAAAAATTAAATAATAAGATATACCCGGTAGATTCACCATTCTGTACACAATAAAGTGCTCTTACCCATTTAGACTACACGGGTCCATTAACAACACTGATACAATTGTTCACATAGTTTATGAAATAATTTTCAATATCATGTACACTTTTTTAAAACCATAACGTTAAGTTATCAATGTAATTGTTAACAAACACACGCAATGTCCCATTTGTAGTGTCCTACACATGCTTACGATTGATTTATACACCACATACATCCTAGTCCATCCTATTTATAATTTATAGGCACATATGTTAAACCAGAGTATATATTACAATAAATTAAACATTTTATTAATTAAATTTATCACAATCGTGTTAAACGTTGACAATAAAAATTGTAGAGGCTGAATTAATCATATATATATATATATATATATATATATATATATATATAGATAGATATATATCTATATATATATATATATATATATATATATATATATATATCTATATATATATATATATATATATATATATATATATATATATTTATGCAGTTTGTTTTATAAAGTGTACTTTTGTTAAAACTGGTGAAAGAAATTACTTTGATCTTTAGATTGGGCAACTTGCGAGAGTGAATTTAGCCTCAAGTCGACCTATTTACAACACAAACTACTTTGCCACTTTTGTAAAAAAAATTTTTCAGTTTAGACCAAAATTAATTTAACCGTTTGTCCAGCGATTTCATCAAAACTAAATAACACATGCACACATATGAGTTAGCGTGTCATAGTGGATAGTTTCGATCTTTTGTAATATGTCTCTGAAACAAGACAAGAATTAAGAATGTGGCTTATAAGGTTTAGGTAACAACATTCCAGCAACAGGACGACAGTATAATTCACAAATTCTTTGACTACTAAAATCAGCGGATGACTCGTCACTTGAATAACTGTGGCATGTTGCACCATGAAAGAAAGCTTCGTGCCCATGGATCATCTTCTACATACCTATACAGGGCTGGGAACTGCAGAAGTAGAGTTTATCATACAATTGTTTGGCTGTGGCTCACTATGCTGACACAGATTCTGTAACTACAAAGATCAGACCGACAGGGCCGTCTGCATTCTCTCAGTGATGGGGTAGGGCAGGTGCTTACACCATATGAGCCATAGTATAGCCACTGGCTGGGCCAGTCTTTGGCTGGGCACATCCCTTCCCAGACTATATCACCCAGGTACAATTAAGTTATGCAGATTAAATGTAAATTGTGAGCAAAATACATGAGCAGCTACAGATTACTCATGTTATTTTGTATACATTTATTTAGCAAATCAGAAAATTATTTGGTAAATGCAAGAGGGTGTGTTCATAGTTTTATGCATATTAATTTATGCATATTAAAACCATTTTTATATAGCGCCTGTACCCACCAACACAGTTGCTCATGGTTCCAATTTTGACCAATAAATCAGTTAAGTCACCTATCCACACAGTCCATTAAACATAATTAAATATAAAAAAATTACTATCATATTGCTGTTTCCACCATGTCCATATGCACTGCTTAAACTCTTCCCAATCTGTTCATGGTGTATGCTCGTGATGCATCATGAATGCACCCATCAGCTATAAACTTGCAATCTTTTGTCAGTGTGTTCTCAGCAAGCCAAGCAGGAAATCCAACAAACTCACTTTATCACAAAGACTGATTATCTGTTGTTTTTCTCAGACTTTTGGATCGCCTCCTACAATACAGACGCCTTCTACCGTTGTATCGCTGGCAAATTTAGTAGGTGGCGATGGCAGTAGTTCCTCAAGCCAAGCTCGTTCTGATGTCTACACAGCTGTGAATAGACAGAATAGGCAAGAAAAAACCACTGGATGCATTCCTACTAAAAGCGATACCTTTTGAAAAACGTTTTTACAAGTGCATTGGCCCTGTGGCTGGGTAAAAACCTAATTACTCAACAGGGTGACTGGGTCACGTCCCAGACCTTGCAATCCTTGCATACACTGTCATTATGTGAATCTGGACCACCACGTATGGTTAACCTAGAGGGATAGCTGAACCATTGGGAGGAATTTAAAATTACATGTTGCCCCACAATCTAAGTCTCTCTACATAAAGGCACATCCAAAAAAGGCATGACCTAAAATGGCACATAATATAACGGTATAACTGAAGTAAGGATGAAAATGGCACATTTGAATATAAAATGCGACCGTGGCGCTGGACACATTATGCTTGTAACGAGAGAGCTCAAATAATATCTCACCACGAACATACACCATGAACATCCACCACGAACATCCACCATGAACAATAAGTGTTTTCATTGAACAATAAGTGTTTTCATTAAATTAATTTATAGGCACATATGTTAAATTATATTTTTTATTAGTTTGATATGGACATAATGTGCATGTAACCAGGGGGGCTCAGTTAAGTTCACACTGTGAACAATGAGATTTTTTATCATTCTGATGTGATTAAACTGACAAATTTTGTGGACTAGACACAACGTGTGTATAACCAGATATGTTTAATGTGATTAAACCATTACCATGACACTGAAATGTATAATTTCCATCAACGTCTATTTCTTTGTAAGTAAAGTTTTATGTTCAAACGTGCCATTTTTCTTCCTTACTTCAGTTGTGCCATTAACACATGTGCAAGTTTTTCATGTGCTTTTTCCGTATGAGCCATTTTGGGTTGTGCTTTTTTGGATGCGCCTTTATGGTGGAGCACCAATCTAAGAACTGTCTCCTGAAATGACTGTCTGTGAATATCTGATGTGTATAAAGCTGGGCCAACTCAACTAGACAAGCTTAAAGCAGCCGTCAGTGGGTGCGACACACTAGTCTGAAAGTGTCGGTGCAGTTTAAACTGTTTTGAATGGAGCTCCGTGGAATAATTCTGACTGGCAGCAGCCATCCAGGTCTTTTGACCGTGCACTAATCAGAATGCAATTGTCTGGTATTCCAATTGTCTACACAATTCAAGGTTTCCTTTTCTCCACGCTCTTTCTCACTGCCATTTCTCTCATTCATTGTCCCATTTGGCCTCATTATACGAGGCTGTTATCTGGTCATAATCGGACATATTTTTCGTGCATCAAGTGGATTTATCAGAGTCGTATCATCGTGTTCACCCACATTTAAAGATCTTCAGACATAAACCCAAGGATAGCTTGTTGAAGTAGGGTCCCCTACGTAAACCCAGGGACTGCCTGTTGAAGTAGGGTCCCCTACCCAGGGATTGCCTGTTGAAGTAGGGTCCCCTACGTAAACCCAGGGATTGCCTGTTGAAGTAGGGTCCCCTACGTAAACCCAGGGACTGCCTGTTGAAGTAGGGTCCCCTACCCAGGGATTGCCTGTTGAAGTAGGGTCCCCTACGTAAACCCAGGGATTGCCTGTTGAAGTAGGGTCCCCTATGTAAACCCAGGGATAGCCTGTTGAAGTAGGGTCCCCTACCCAGGGATTGCCTGTTGAAGTAGGGTCCCCTACGTAAACCCAGGGATTGCCTGTTGAACTAGGGTCCCCTACGTAAACCCAGGGATTGCCTGTTGAAGTAGGGTCCCCTATGTAAACCCAGGGATAGCCTGTTGAAGTAGGGTCCCCTACCCAGGGATTGCCTGTTGAAGTAGGGTCCCCTACGTAAACCCAGGGATTGCCTGTTGAAGTAGGGTCCCCTACGTAAACCCAGGGATTCCCTGTTGAAGTAGGGTCCCCTACGTAAACCCAGGGATTCTCTGTTGAAGTAGGGTCCCCTACGTAAATCCAGGGATTGCCTGTTGAAGTAGGGTCCTCTACGTAAACCCAGGGATTGCCTGTTGAAGTAGGGTCCCCTACGTAAACCCAGGGATTGCCTGTTGAAGTAGGGTCCCCTACGTAAACCCAGGGATTGCCTGTTGAAGTAGGGTCCCCTACGTAAACCCAGGGATAGCCTGTTGAAGTAGGGTCCCATACGTAAAGACACGTCCGCAAAGTGGCATATGCAAAAATGGCACATACTGTAATGACTCAATTGAATTAAGGATGAAAATTGCACATTTTAGCACAGTATATGTAAATTAGATTTATAATGTTTTCATTAAATTAGATTTTTCATCAGTTTAATGTGGACGCAATATGCGTGTAACCAGAGAGATCAGTTAAGTTCCCACCATGAACATCCACAATGTATGAACAGTCAGATTTACAATTATTTTAATGTGATTAAACTGAACAATTCTGTGGACATGATGTGCTTATAACTAGATATGTCTGATGTGATTAAATTACTACTATGATACTCAAATTACTACTATGATACTCAAATGTGTCATTTTATCAACATTAATTTTATATTCAAATGTGCCTTCTTCGTATGTGCCATTTTGGGTCATTCCTTTTTTGCATGTGCCTTTATGGTGGAGAACTATTGAAACACAACAATCTGCATCATGAAAAACTTGTAATATTTTATTTTCATCAGACCAGTGCGATGTCAAACAGCTGTGATGGTGAAACTTTTGAGCAAGTGGTCAGATACCTCATAGGACGATGACATTCTGAACAAGATGTTCATCTGTACAACAGGTCATATGAGTGCGCATGCATCACCATTCCTGTCACATTAACTGAGTTGGTGAGCTGTCTTGCATCAGAGTCAAATGTATCATTGAGATGGAAGTCTAGGTCTCACATAACAATGAGTGGTGAAGGTTCTATCACAACAAAGTGACCCCATTCCTCAAAGAATGCTGATGTCGTTAAGTCATTGTCTAACCATGGGTCTGATCGAATACACAATTAGTGCAAGGTCATCTATCACATTGGCATCAGTTGATGGCTTCAACAAAGTTTCATCTAGTGCCAATATATCCTGGTCGTTTTCTAGCATGCGATCAGAGATAGCAAGTGTCTTATCTTGGCATGATTTCATATACTCCCATGCCAAGTTCAGGTCAATGAAGACCACCTTATCCAGCAGTACAATTTTTATTATATTGGATATATTTTGTCTGGACTGATGTCAGGAGGATACCCTTGGACAATAATGAAGTGTTTTGCAACCTTGCTGGCACAAAGGTATTTGCATCTTGTGGTCATACATACATACATTATTACATAACACTGTATCCAGTCCTTGGGACTGCTTAAATGCCTTACACTTCACCCCTGGCAGACCTGTTCATTCCAACACCATCTCAACTTCTCTGGGAAGCATTCAGCCATGCTTCAATTTGTTCACATATCCACCTCTGTCTGTAGCCAGGTACTCATTTACAGCTGAGTGAACTGAGGCAACGTGGAGTGAACAAAACTGCCAAAGTTTCAAAAGAGCAGCAAAAGGATTCTCTGGGTTCTCTCGATTGAGAGCCCGACGCTACGCTGCTTTATCCCACAAGAAGATTTTGATGTTTCATATCATTGCCAGCACGTCCAATGAGTCATGAGTGACAACACAGTGTCAGTTGTGCAAGGTTGTTCGTGTACACACTCTCCAATGATACAATCCAAGAATAGACAAGAATGTTCCACTTGCCTGGTTTAGATGAAGGTTATGTAAAAACATCAGCTAAAATAACATTGAATATGGGGACAAGATCTTTACACACAACACCGATGAAATGTTTGAATGATCCACAAAGAAACACATACATGTTTATGTACAAAACGGAGTTGCCAAGGGATGCCATTGCCAAGGGATGCCAGTGTCAAGGGATGCCACTGTCAAGAGATGCCACTGTCTAGGGATGCCACTGTCAAGGAATGCAACTGTCAAGAGATGCCACTGCCAAGGGATACCACTGCCAAGGGATGTCACTGTCAAGAGATGCCACTGCCAAGGGATGCCACTGTCAAGGAATGCAACTGTCAAGAGATGCCATTGCCAAGGGATACTACTGCCAAGGGATGCCACTGCCAAGGGATGTCACTGTCAAGAGATGCCACTGCCAAGGGATGCCACTGCCAAGGGATGCCACTGCCAAGGGATGCCACTGCCAAGGGTTGCCACTACCAAGTGGTGATGCACAGTGCCCTTGAAGTATTACTTTCAGTTCCTGGAATACTGCCAAGAAATGTATGTCATGCTGTTCTAAGCTTTGCCAATTACAGAAAAAGGAAAATGTGGTTTCGCTTTCCATTATACATGAAGTAAATGGAAAGCAATAAAGAAGACACACAATAATGAATATGTGACAGATCCACACTGAATAACAGCTTGAGATGTGTCACACAATGTTTTAACAATTTAATAAAAGGAATGCTATAGAAGTATCATATATATATTATATATATATATATATATATATATATATATATATATATATATATATATATATATATATATATATATATATGATACATTATAGATAGGGACCTTCACATTAACTTGATTTTGATTCTCTTGAATTAAAATAAAACAATTCTCAAATAAAATTATAAAGGCAAATGAAATGCAGTATTAATAGTTTTTTGACAAAGCCAAACACTTCCATAGCTAACACGTCATTGTTCAAAATATCTTAGGCTGAACAGTCAATGGCAAATTTTGTATTTGCCATAACAAAATGAGAGAGATTCTGTGTAACTCAAGTTTGATGCTGAGGGGTGTGGACAGTGAATCCAGGACATAATCTCCTCCAGACAAAACCCCCTTAGACATAATCTCCTCTGGACAAACCCCCTTGGACATAATCTCCTCTGGACAAAACCCCCCTTGGATATAATATCCTTGGACAAAACCCTCTGGACATACACCCTCCAGGTTTTTACACTGAGGGGGTTCCTGTCCAGAGATTTTCATCTGTGCTACTATTGCGTCTGGAGGGGGCTACGTGCACAGGGGGTTTTGTCATAGGGAGTTATGTCCAGTTACCGTGGACAATATCCTCCCAGACATTTCCCAAGACCTCTTTCTGCCCTGCCTTAATCCTTACTAAAGTGACATGTTTAAATTTTACACTGTACAAAATTCCACTCATAATAAACCAGATTTTCTACCACAGATAAGTTCTCTGAAGAAGAACACAGCTACCCCGTTTGCACTGCTTAGCTAATTCCATACCTTCAGGTACCAACCAGCGGGAGGTTTCGCATCTAATTTGGTGCAGTGGGATTGTGCCTGTCAAGGGGTATATGCCCAGGGGTGATATTTGCAGGGGGCGGTTGCAGGTTGGGTATGAATAACGAGACACATGGCTGTATGTTATCACCTAGCCAAATACAAGGCTGTCTGTGGCAGGGTTGTTTGATTTAAATCATTTGATTGAAATCATTGATTTAAATCATGATTTAAATCACTAAAAAAATAACAACTGATTTATTATTTTTTTTAATCACTGATTTATATGAATTTAACACAAATAATTGTTTACAACATCGAGATCAGCAAAGTTTTGTATGTTTTTTAATACAAAACACAAAGTGCACACAGATAGCCTGATAGTCAAAAGTGTTATGACATTGTGTATGTTTGAGCTATTCCCTTTCTGAATGCGGTGAAACCACACAAACTTGTCTTCCAGAGCAAGTATCTTTTTAAGTCAGAAGCCCTGAGTTAAAGTCCAACTAGAGCTTGTGCTAGTTGTTACCAATTCAGTATGTTGACTCAGTTGTTTAATACTGTACCACTTTGTATTCTGGTTGGAGACCCTCAGAGTACACAGAGTCCTGGACAGGTGCTAATCCACCCTCTCAACAAACAATAATTAGCACTGCTACAGCCACAGACACACAGCATGCTTTCCTTTCCAAGACAGATTATGCAACTACGGGGGTGAGGCCTTGTGGACATTGTCTAATGTCTTTATATAAGCAAACATCATGTACCCTCTGTTAAGACAAGAACCCAAATCAATTTGAATAGAACATGTTTGAAAGAGTTTACAAATATAAACATCTATATATATATATATATATATATATATATATATATATATATATATATATATATATATATATATATGTCTATATACCAGATTAAAAAATAAATAAAAAAATCCTATTTATTTGATTTAAAAAAAAATCATGATGAGGTTTAATGTAGTCGCATTCAGTTTAAAGTAATACGTGCAGCAGGTTTAATGTAGTCGCAGTCAGTTTAAAGTAATACATGCAGCAGGTTTAATGTAGTCGCAGTCAGTTTAAAGTAATATGTGCAGCAGGTTTAATGTAGTCGCATTCAGTTTAAAGTAATACACGCAGCAGGTTTAATGTAGTCGCATTCAGTTTAAAGTAATACACGCAGCAGGTTTAATGTAGTCGCATTCAGTTTATAGTAATATGTGCAGCAGGTTTAATGTAGTCGCAGTCAGTTTAAAGTAATACATGCAGCAGGTTTAATGTAGTCGCATTCAGTTTAAAGTAATACGTGCAGCAGGTTTAATGTAGTCGCATTCAGTTTAAAGTAATATGTGCAGCAGGTTTAATGTAGTCGCAGTCAGTTTATAGTAATATGTGCAGCAGGTTTAATGTAGTCGCATTCAGTTTAAAGTAATATGTGCAGCAGGTTTAATGTAGTCGCAGTCAGTTTATAGTAATATGTGCAGCAGGTTTAATGTAGTCGCATTCAGTTTATAGTAATACGTGCAGCAGGTTTAATGTAGTCGCAGTCAGTTTATAGTAATATGTGCAGCAGGTTTAATGTAGTTGCAGTCAGTTTAAAGTAATACATGCAGCAGGTTTAATGTAGTCGCAGTCGGTTTAAAGTAATATGTGCAGCAGGTTTAATGTAGTCGCAGTCAGTTTAAAGTAATATGTGCAGCAGGTTTAATGTAGTCGCATTCAGTTTATAGTAATAAGTGCAGCAGGTTTAATGTAGTCGCAGTCAGTTTAAAGTAATACGTGCAGCAGGTTTAATGTAGTCGCAGTCAGTTTAAAGTAATATGTGCAGCAGGTTTAATGTAGTCGCAGTCAGTTTAAAGTAATATGTGCAGCAGGTTTAATGTAGTCGCATTCAGTTTATAGTAATATGTGCAGCAGGTTTAATGTAGTCGCAGTCAGTTTAAAGTAATACGTGCAGCAGGTTTAATGTAGTCGCATTCAGTTTAAAGTAATACGTGCAGCAGGTTTAATGTAGTCGCATTCAGTTTATAGTAATATGTGCAGCAGGTTTAATGTAGTTGCAGTCAGTTTAAAGTAATACATGCAGCAGGTTTAATGTAGTCGCAGTCGGTTTAAAGTAATATGTGCAGCAGGTTTAATGTAGTCCCAGTCGGTTCAAAGTAATACGTGCAGCAGATTTAATGTAGTCGCATTCAGTTTAAAGTAATACGTGCAGCAGGTTTAATGTAATCGCAGTCAGTTTAAATTAATGCATGCAGCAGGTTTAATGTAGCGCAGTCGGTTTAAAGTAGTTGCAGTTGGTTTAAAGTAATACATGAAGTCGGTTTAAAGTAATACATGCAGCAGGTTTAATGTAGTTGCAGTCGGTTTAAAGAAATACATGCAGTCGATTTAAAGTAATATATGCAGTTGGTTTAAAGTAATACATGCAGTCAGTTTAAAGTAATATATACAGTCGGTTTAAAATACATGCAATAGGTTTAAATTAATACATGCAGTTGGTTTAAAGTACTACATGCAGTCGGTTTAAAGAAATACATGCAGTCGATTCAAAGTAATATATGCAATCGGTTTAAAGTAATACATGCAGTCAGTTCAAAGTAATACATGCAGTCGGTTTAAAGTAATATATGCAGTCGGTTTAAAGTAATATATGCAGTCGGTTTAAAGTAATACATGCAGCAGAAACCATGGACAGCCTGATGTCATAGAATACAGAGAGGTGCAACTTTTTAATTTGTTTGCGAAATGTGTCTGAAACAAGAGAAGTGAAAAAAAAATCAATTGAAGACGATGCTTTAATTGACGATAGACATGCATGGTTCAAAACACTGAAGTAAGCAACTTTTTCCAAAGATGACTTCCCAGGATGTAACCAAGAGAATTCTTAGCAACATATCTCATTGGTCGATGCAACAACTAGGACAAAATTCAATGCAACAATTCTTGTTTGAGTGGAGCTACCACGAACGATAACAGTATCGCCACTGTTTTACTTTAATAAAGATATTCTTGGCAGTCGCATACACTGTACGTGGATAAGTCATTATCCCCTTTGTCGCAATTCATGACAGGTGTGGTTGCCATACCATCTGGGGAGCAGAGGAAGAACTAAGCCTCAGAATTCAGTTTTGGTTGATTGCAGAAACGTTGAAATTAGTCAATTTTAATAGTTGTGTAAAAAAAATCTATATTAACGTAGTGTCCCGATGTGATGAACATTTTCACCAGTATTTTTCCAGCTGAAGATATGTTACTAAAAAAATCAAGCAACTGTACCTTCATTATCTCTGGCAACATAGACCGCAGCTTTGTTGTGCTGATGCTATGATACATGTGTTCTACCATCAGCTCGCGGTCGTCAAGGTAACCAACGATTGGTTTCAGCTCCTTAGAAAAATCAAGATCCGAATCATCGCCACTAGATTCTTTGTCAGTTTGTTTCCGTTTCAGAGCCTGAAATCATAAAGTGTAACTGATCTCATAAAAAAACTCAAATAATGTGGGCGTGCATATGTGCATGCGTGTGTGTGTGTGTGTGTGTGTGTGTGTGTGTGTGTGTGTGTGTGTGTGTGTGTGTGTGTGTGTGCGTGTGCATGCGTGTGTGTGTGTGCGTTCATACGTGTGACTTTTCAAACCTATATTAGTCTCACAGCATATACATATGTTTACCCAAGCATAAGATAAATATTATATTATAAAAAAAACATTTATATATAAGTAGGCATGGATAATAAATGTGTTATTCTTGTGACACAGAATACCAATTTAAAAAGGAAGTGTGTACCGCGTGCACAGTTACATGTACATTTTGAAGAATAACCCCTGATCTGAGAACCCTTTTCATCTTTCACACACCAAACCAGGCATGACCCAAATCATCCATTAGAAAAAATCACACCATCAGTTGTATTCACGGGACAATTTAAACCAAGTTATACTTGAAGTTGCAAGTAGACACTGCACTATCAGGGCCAACATGTTGGAACTATAACTGAGAAGAGCGTCCTTCTAATGTCCCATACGTAAGTGAGAATCGACTCTGAATAACAAATGGAAAGTTAACGATTAACAAATGTGTTCCCTGGGTGTAAGCAAACTCAGGGTCAACTTTAGCAAATAAGATCTACATTAAAACCATACATCACACATGCTTCTGATAAATTTGGTTTAAAAATATGGGACATGCTTACAAAGAGGCTTAGGATATATATGTATATATATATTATATATATATATATATATATATATATATATATATATATATATATAATTTTATATATATATGGTTTTACTGTTGATCTTATTTCATCATGCTTAAACATTCTGGTGTATTGTGCCTTTGAGCTCGGGTTCCTGAGGATTTTGGAGTTATAAAAGTTTATTATTATTAAATATGTATGAGAAGTCACTGCTTTTGTAGATTATCACAAGGTCTTTTCACAACTGATCAGCCTTCCTTAAGACACAATACTGGAGATGAGTTTTCCTTAAGACACAATACTGGAGATGAGTTTCTGTGTTTCTCTTTGTGTTTAAATAATTTAGAAAAATCACCTGTATGCCCACAAAATGACAGACATCTATTCTTATTGAGTAATGTCACACATTAAATTACAATGATGGAGCTCAAAAATTACTTCATATTTAAATGCCAAATCATCTTGAACAAGATTTGTCATCCAACGCTAAAGGCCCGGATGACAAGTGGACAAGGAAGCCATTGGCTGCATCATTTAGAATTCTTCATAATTCTGCTGCATCATTTAGAATTCTTCATAATTCTGCTGCATCATTTAAAATTCTTCATAAAAAAAAATCAAATTTGATGTGTGATTTTGTGAAACAACAATATTGCCATCTGTTCCAAATTAACCTCTTTTGTAGTTGATTATGTCACATGTATGTAAAATGAATGCAATTAGAAGACAGCAAATTTATTTATTTACTAACATTCGGTTGCTGCTCAAACAGCCACCTTTAAGTTGCCATTTTAAAATATGCAAAACTACAGCCCTACCAAACTGCAAAACACTGCCACTGAAAACTGTCTGATAATTCAAACTGTCCATCTCAATGGCATAGAAATATTGCATTTTTACACTGCTGCAATTAGTGGACAACAGTGGTAATGGTTGTATGCTAAGAGTAATAGTCCAGAAAGAACAAATGTTAACTTAGAATTGAATTAAACATTCATAATTGTTTTCATGTCTGTGTAAAGAAGCACTCAACACTAACTTAATGTTTCTTAACGGGCAGGGGCTCGATAAAAAAAATTAAATAACCATACATACATAGCACGATGAAGAAGCGAAATATATGTATGCACGTGCATAATGTACATATTTAACAAACACCAAGCAGACCACCTGGCTGTGGAAAATGAATACAAATGTCGCCAAAACCACACCCTAATGCTAGGCATACATCGCTAAACTTTTGTTACGAATCCTACATGTTTATTTGATTTAAAACAGATCAGTCATGCGATGTACATGGGTCCACAACAAAACTTGAGTTGTTTATTGATTTGGCCGACACAACAGTTGTTGAATTGATTAAAAAATTGAACTGCGTTATGGGCGCTGACCCAAATGCGCGACTCACAACAAACGTTTAGCAATGTATGTCTAGCAGCCATAATTAGTGTTCCTAGACTTGACCCTGCTACAATAATTAAACAACTAATTAATTACATTCTGAGAAACCCAAAAGCCTGAAACACACAGGTTAGCACCTCAGTGTCACCATTGCTAAATGCACTAATTAAAATTACACCAGTTCTATGTGACCACCTGGGGAATGACACTACTTTAATTGCAAGGTGATATCCTGGTCATTTTCTACTGTCCACCCAGGGACTTGGTCAGTGTCCACCCAGGGACTTGGTCAGTGTTCTCAGCATTAGTCACTACCACTTCCTGTAAGGATAAATTATATCAATTTACCACTGGCTTTATTAGTTCCAGCCTCCTTTGGACAAAGACTGGACAATGACTGACCACTGACTGATGGCAGATTGATTAGCTGTTGTTACCTAACACCAGGTAATCACCCATACCCCAAGGAGCATTTTTCTTCCACTGCCTCTGCAGTCACATAATAAACTAATTACTTTCCTGGAAGATACAAATTTGAAAATGTTGTGATTTTTCATCTTTCGTATCACTGGAATTTTGGGCACATCTTATAAGCTCCTCAAAGCATTTGATAATCCAAAATGGAGAAAATGCTTTATAATTAAAAAAAATTCTTTATGTTATTTATAGAAACTAGCAAAAATGCCTGTCCCCAGGACGGGATAACTTGGTAGTTCATATTGGACAGTCATGATAGCAATGTTTACCAAGTAGGTGATCGCTTTTATGAATATGGCTAGACGAAGTATTTGCTGCGTGCATGCGTGTGTGGTTTTTGCGATTATTGGCAGTTAACGTTTTATGTAATACAAACCGCCCAGATGGTGCTACGTACTTTCAAACGGTTTATGTACTGAAGTATTCGCTGCGCGCATGGTTTCTGCGATTGTTGGAAGTTAACGTTTTATGTAGCGAACATTTGATTTACCATAAAAACTACTGAGAATCTTTGATATACGGGGTATTTCGAAAAAATAAAGGCGTTACGTTTCATTCGTGGGGTCGTAGATTAATCCCTGAAAGTTTGGCACCCGAGGTGCAAGCCGTCTAGGAGGAAAACATAACATAACATAACCACAAACATACACTAGCTCGATTATAGTTAGATGTGGGTAACATCAATTATAAAGTAATTATAATATAAAATCATAATACCAGATATGTTTGCCATAAATTTTTTTAAAGTACATTAGTTTTTCATGACATTTAGGTGGCTCAGTTAAAATAATAACCACATAGAAAAATAGTTGTCGTTCATGATATATTGAACTAACTAATTTATTTAGCAATTAAACAAGACATATTTAACCAACTCTGAAATTTTTATTTTGTTTGCAAAGGCATGGTTTTGGCAGGAATCCTTCTATGCTTTTTTACTTTTGCGTTCTTTATTTGCTATATAGTTGCTGGTGGAAAGCTAGCACTAACATCCCTGTAGTTTGGCGTGGTGATGTATATCATGAATTTGACCTATGCAAATTTGTACAGTCCTGCCTGTTTTGGGGTCGTTTTTATACATTGGCGGGTCTATAAATAAAATGTATAATTATTAATTGATATGTATGACATTTGATTTTGCAGCCAGATAGGTGTTGTAAAGAGCAGGTTCCTGTCAGACTCTACAGAGAAAATAAAATCAATCTCTGTATCAATCATTGTCATTTATGTTCTTCTCCCAATAACTGCATACCATTTAATATCTAAACAAACATATTTCACTCCTTTGCCCCTAGCAATGCCACTGCCCTTAATAACCCAACATCTGTACTTTTAATTAAAATTCACATTTCCGAAATGCAACTTAAGCCTTCACCGAAATGCAAGTTCTGTCCTAATCGGGCAAATAATGGCTCTTTGGAGAATTCTGTCATCTGCGGTCAAAGTAAAGTAATCAAGTGGTCGGCAGCTGGCCCCGGATAGCTGCTCTGTCCAGACACCCGATTCGTTTCATCTCGCTCCATTGTGGCGTAGATTTTATGAGGCAATATGCGGCGCAAGAAATCTAATTTCAATATAAATTTGCATCGAGTGACATGGGATGTTTTCAACTTTCCCTAACGTGGACACAGAAAGGCAATTTGGCTGTTACCCGTAACTGATGAAATAAAATCGAAATGTTGAGGTTTGTGCTACGGGAATAGCTTCCGTTACTGGCCAGTATGCAAATGTGCTGACCTCGGCTGATGCATGTGTCCTGTCCAATATGCTCAGACCATGATAGGCATGGTAGATTGAGATGAAAACTGAGACCCAATGCTATGCGGCAACGACTACATACAAGGCACCTGGGTCGAAATAAAATAGTTATGTGGTGAAAATTCAGCCAGCCATTGAAGCCAGAACCCGGGTGAATGCAGAAAACTGACTGTTTAATTTTTATCCACCCAAAAACATGCGGGTGCGCATCAATCATTCTATACAAAGGTTTGTCAAAATAAAAAATGGCGGCAACAGACTAGCAACATTTGACAATTAAAATGAACATACGCCAAGGTAATTAATGTTGTTGCGAAAATTAGTGTTCAATATTGATGTTAGAAAAGTTGACAAATCTATTAAGGATTGTACGTCTGGACAGAGAGTGATTGTGACATTTAACCAGGAAGGCAAAGACCCTATTGAAGATAATTATTCAACTACTGAGGCTAGACACACCAAATTTAGCAAACAAGACTGACTACAGACACACAAGTGTATAATATTGCTTCCCTAGTGCATGCTAAACATCATATATTAAATGCAGTATTCTTAGCTCCAATGTCCTTCACTTTACTTATTATTTAAGTGTTACGCTTCACAAAGCATTTTAATTTACGTTGCACCCAGTGTGCAAATGGCAAAACAGTAATAGCAAAAATGTGTAACACATGTAATAGATCCATCACAGACACAACATAAATAACAAGAACACCACTTCATGGGTTAGAAATTAAACATACTTAACAAAAGTGTGTAATTAATAAAACAGATTAAACACAGAAGTAAAAAAAAGTGTATTGTCTTTCTGTAAAGCAAACATGCACTTTAAACACATGCACTGCAATGAACTATTTCTGACCAAACGGGAACCAAATACCTCTTTGCCATTTCTCATAGAGATAAACATCTATATACCACAGGTTTGCCATTACACGTTTATCATAATAAATTCCACTGCTAATACACTAAAAATGGTCCCGACTAGGCCATTAGGATAACAGCTCACTTTTATGACTCATATTTCATTTTATTTCACTTCCAACTGTCAGGGTGGATTAGCATAAAAAATAGCTCCGCATACGTTTCAGGGAGGTCAGGA
Source organism: Lamellibrachia satsuma (assembly GCA_033239005.1). Classification (NCBI taxonomy): domain Eukaryota; kingdom Metazoa; phylum Annelida; class Polychaeta; order Sabellida; family Siboglinidae; genus Lamellibrachia; species Lamellibrachia satsuma. The sequence goes on along the minus strand of BSQZ01000007.1, from coordinate 9,840,771 downwards.
AAATTCCACTTCTGAAATGCATTATTATACACAACCACAGCCACGGCTATATATCACTGATACATTACAGGCATTTTGCACAGAATTTGCATGATTCTGTAAGTAAGTGAACCAAAGAATTTATCATGGAAATGGAACATTTACTGAGCCACCATTCACAAACAGTCGCATGTCACTCTATAAGTACATGTAAATGGGAATTCACCACTTTTAAATTACAAGATCATTTTGTAATTCCTTTGTGGCATTTTAATCCAATCCATTTTTAATGCAGTTATTTTTTATTCCAATTCCCTAATGCTATTTGAAATATTGAATTTAAGGGAGCAGAACGAAACAATGACATATACGGCCAGCACAACAGGCAGCATTACTGAATTAGGCTGCATACAAAATATATAAATGGTCCAATAATTAAATGTCACACGTACTACGCAATATAAAAATGAATGCACAATATTGGGTCCTACAGGGATCCCAGTGCACTGCTTGGGCACATCTGACTTTTTAACCTTCTAATCATTCATTTGATTAATTAAGTAACTTAATTTTTTATTTATTGAACTAGATAAAAATATTTTATTCTGAAGTCGTTACATCTTCGTGTCATTTATTTAATGAATAAATTTTTTAAAGACTGCTATTTTTCTGAAATACATTTTATATTTATTTTAAAGCAATTTGAAACTATTTCATCATCCACTATATGATGTTTTAACATCATTAATAAATCAGCAAAGACGTTATGAGAATAACATCTCTAGAGTGTGATCTGTTTTTCGAGTCGCTTGAGGCCAAGTCGATATATTTCCAAATTAATTACTGTCTGAATCAATCAGCTTCATGTTAGTATTTAATGTGATACAGTTTTTTATGTTTTACTCTAAAAATGAATATTTAATTGAGAAACTTGAAAGACGGAATATGTGAAAAACACGCATTCTGTCCAAGTTTTTAGCATTGATGCAATCGGTCCAAGTTTTTAGCATTGATACAATCGGTCCAAGTTTTTAGCATTGATGCAATCGGTCCAAGTTTTTAGCATTGATGCAATCGGTCCAAGTTTTTAGCATTGATGCAATCGGTCCAAGTTTTTAGCATTGATGCAATCGGTCCAAGTTTTTAGCATTGATGCAATCGGTCCAAGTTTTTAGCATTGATGCAATCGGTCCAAGTTTTTAGCATTGATGCAATCGGTCCAAGTTTTTAGCATTGATGCAATCGGTCCAAGTTTTTAGCATTGATGCAATCGGTCCAAGTTTTTAGCATTGATGCAATCGGTCCAAGTTTTTAGCATTGATGAAATCGGTCCAAGTTTTTAGCATTGATGCAATCGGTCCAAGTTTTTAGCACTGATGCATTCTGTCCAAGTTTTTAGCATTGATACAATCGGTCCAAGTTTTTAGCATTGATGCAATCGGTCCAAGTTTTTAGCAATGATGCAATCGATCCAAGTTTTTAGCATTGATGCAATCGGTCCAAGTTTTTAGCATTGATGCAATCGGTCCAAGTTTTTAGCATTGATGCAATCGGTCCAAGTTTTTAGCATTGATGCAATCGGTCCAAGTTTTTAGCATTGATGCATTCTGTCCAAGTTTTTAGCATTGATGCAATCGGTCCAAGTTTTTAGCAATGATGCAATCGATCCAAGTTTTTAGCATTGATGCAATCGGTCCAAGTTTTTAGCGTCAAATTTCTTGAGTTGTATGGGTAGCAATCGACCAGGATGATCAATAGTTAGCATTTCATCCTGTGTCACTTGGGAGACCTGCGGTTAGCTGGAACGACTTCAGTTTTAAGTGCAGAAACAAATTATACATTCAGTAGACACGTATAGACTATTTGGTACCGAGACACAGATATCCACCCACAAATGTCCCTCTAAACCTGGCCAATCTGTTGATGTTGAAGTCTTGCTTATTTTTGAAGCACCACCATTAAATAAATTGATGATTCTTTCTTACATATAGGTAGATTCATTCTTACAGTTGATTCTCAAAAAGTGCCCCTTATCTCCTGACATTTCTAAAAAATAAGTTTTTTGGAGACAGTACCTTTTTCTGTTGCGTCCTCTGTCCCTTCTTTGTCTTCTTAGGCTCGGGTCCCCTCCTTTTGTGCTTCCTCTCCGAAGACGTCTTCCGTCTCCTCTCTCCGTGCTGCTCCGACTGTGTCGAGTCCGCCGCCACGGCAATACTGCTACTCATGACTAGTGACAATGACACAACCGGCGTTGACACAGTGGTTGTTAGAGCAGGCGAGTTTCACCAGAGTCGACGGGTGTCACCTGAGAAGAACTTCACCTGAGGGAGTAGACACCAGCATCTTGGTAAGGTACAGGGGTCATATCAGCCAGGGTTTCAATTAAAACTGGCATCAGTACCCTGTTATCACTTATATCATAAGAGATTATAATTTTTTTGGCAAAAGCATGACAACTATTTTTTGCACGCACGCACGCACGCACGCACGCACGCACGCACGCACGCACGCACGCACGCACGCACGCACGCACAGATAATGTAGTCCATGTCCATATATCATAAGGTTGAGTAAAAATAATGATTTAAATTTGAAACAAAGTGTACAACCAAACTGATATAACACAATAATATAATGCATACCATACCCAGCCTGTGTGTTGGTGAATTTAATGTATGATTAGAAATCACATTTCATGTCTTTAGTTGGTTAGACATACACAAATCCCGTCCAGTGTACATATTTGGTTCATGCTATCCATTCATGTTTGGTTCACACTATCCATTCAATGTTGGCTCACAGCATCCAGTTATCTTCGATCCACTCTCACACTACCCATTGATTCATATTTGGTTCACACTATCCATTCATCTTTGGTTCACTCTATCGATTCATCTTTGGTTCACTCTATCGATTCATCTTTGGCTCACACATTCCATTCATTTTTGGTTCACACTATCCATTCACCTTTGGCTCACCCTATTAAATTTAAATTTGGCTCACACCATCTATTCATATTTGGCTCACTCTAACCATTCATCTTTGGTTCACTCTATCCATTCATCTGTGATTCACAATATCCATTCATATTTGTATGCACATTTGACTACAAATAAGATTGCCAATTGAATAAAAAGTAAACTTTTACTGAATTCCAATCATGCTAACTTATTTTTAAATGCTGTCATTCCCTAAAAGAGGATAGCTAACAAACACTCATAAAACTGAATGATCTATTGCTATAGGAGGTGAGTCAAATATAGTAAATTAGGCTAAAATAAAATTCATGTTTTAGTCAGATTGAATAAAAAGGACATTTGCTTGGTTGGAGCCCAGTGCACGAATGAATACATGTAGAAGAAAAAATATTGGGGGCATGCAAATAACTGGGGGGGGGGGTAATAGGCACTGACCCCATTTTTCATTGCACACTTTGTCAGCAGAGACAGTTACATATCTATATAAAGGTGGATTGCTTCCATTATATGTCAAAATGCAAATATACATACATAACGTATTCACTGTGTCATAAACAGTTGAATTTTGCAGTAAAACACCTTAGTGTTGAAACTGGCCCTAGGCTGATAAACAGACAAGTGAGACAACCTGAACCACCCCTCATAAAACTGTGTAAGTATATGTCTTCTTTTTCTACAAGAGGAGATCTGAATCAGGCACCAATACCCCAGAGAGAAAGAAGTTTGCATAAAGTCTTCCCGGAGGCAGAGGCTGCAGGTATGGACATGTTGTGGCACACTGCCAAGAGACAGACAGAGACTGCCACAAAGTGCTTGTAGAAGTCTCTACATCTGTCTGTCCTCACTGGCCAGCCAGTGACCAGGTCAGCCTGGCTGCAGGGATGGGGTGACATTAGCAATGATGTAAGACATTGCTGAATTAAGATGCATCTTTATTGGCCTGGTAGTGTAGGCTTTAGGCAGGCCTTGTGCATACAGAGAGGTAGCAGTTCCCTGTGATCAGATATGCGGTGACTACTTAATTGTGACTATTTTAAACATACACATATCAATAATAAGTACCACAAAAGTGCCAAAGAATGAAAACAAATCTGTGAATTTGATATGTTACAAGTAAATTGAAGTAATACTCACACTGTGTCTTTATTTCACATTTGAATAAATGGTTATGCCATGCATATAGACGTGTTGTTGGCTGTGCTCCAGTAAAGTGTAATTAGATTTTTATAAATATTTTTTTAAAAATCAAATATTTATGTTAATCCATTTTTGCAATGTAAGATTTCTTACTTTCTGTTTCTTCTTTCAAATGAATTATAACATTATATTGAAATATTACACATTCTCAAAACTTGAATGTATCAAGCATAATTTTTGAAGCACTTTTGTTTTATGTATCGTAGATGACAACCTAAAGTTTTGAGAAAAAACATGTTTATATCAATAACAGCATAAAGAAGACTTCTACAAATTCGTTTGCTTAACCACTGAACATATTTACTTCATTAGACTCATTCCTGTATTAGTCATAATGATTTATAACTGCTGCCAAATTACCAATTAATTCTGGAGAAACATTTTTAACTCACGTAATTATAACTCAATTACCCCTCATTAAAACTTTATTCCCATGGGAACCCTGATCACTATGTTATTACGCAACCACAGTTTATATTGAGTTTTCAAAAATGAAATACACTGATCTAGAATTTAGTCTGACATATTGTGTTTCATGGAGATAACTGGTGGTCTGGATGTGACTGGCCACAGGACAGATGACCGTTACTTATGCCATTACTTTAAAAACGGCAGAGCTAAGAGCAATTCAAAGTCACACGGCACGACAAGTGAATGCGAAATAGTCTAGCTCTGCTAGCGAACCGCATAATTCATTTGTTTACATCAGCCCTCGGGGCCACGACGGCACGAGCGGAAAACTTTATGCCCATCAAAACGACCTCCTTTGAATACAATTGCCACATTCGGACTTTCTCAATGAAAGTTGATGGAGGTCGAAACGGAACATTGCTTCGAGTATATTCTACAGTGTTGATCACCTGGACGATCTCGTGAAACACGGGCAGAACACAGGTAAGTGACAACCTAACACTGTATTGATCTTAATCAGTTTATTACTGTATTTTGCCATTTATGACAAATTATTAGATAGATATGCTGTATTTATTTATATTCACTCTGTTCAAATGATTATTTCTTCTCTGCTTGCCAATAATATATCGTATATATAATATATGAGACAACCCACACACCTAACAGATACACATTTGATTCATTTAAATTTTTTTTTAAAACACAGTACTCTTTTATTATAGCAATCATTTCTTCTACTCGACGCTATATATATCACATTCATGCAAAAAACTGTTTTATTTTTAGCCCTCTTAACAAATTATAGATGTTTCATTTATATCTGAATGAGGAAGAGCGGAAATTATAAAGATTTTTTTTACCAAACAGCAGATTGATGTGACAACCGTGGGCAAGACCACTGCATGAAAACAAGTGCACTGTGGTGACATAGTCCAAACATCTGTCTGGGTAGGCCACCAGCAACAAGACTCCTGTCAGTTTGCCTCCACCGGATGTGCCTCCCTCATTACTCAAATAACTTGTATTGCTAGTGTGCTTAAAAATCTCTCTTACCCCATCATGCATCGGTGAGATAAATATATATTGGTTACTTCACAGCAGTTCAAAACTTTAATTTACTATTTTACAGGTGTAAAAAAAAGTGTGTAAGCACAAAAAGACAAATTGAAATTCGTGCTCTAGGATGTAAAATTCTCTCTGATATTTATTAAATAACAAACAAAAGCTTTTCCCAATTAAAACAATGCCTAAATAACCAATGATGGTGAAATTGACAGTGTTAGTCCAGAATTATGGCATTTAGTTTTCCAACACCAGGTCTCTCACTGCATGGTGTTGAAAAGCCAATCCTGACTTATTTAACCCAACTGTGTGTTTCAACTGCCAGCGATGCACTAGATGACCAGCAAAGTAATGTAAGATATTACCATGAGTCCAACGTGACATTTGTTCAGGTGTGAAATTTTGGGTTAAATTATTTTGGACTTGGAGAATGCTGAAAGCTCAGGAATTGTTCAGTATTGAATTGTTGTGTTTTTGGTGACTATTCTTCTTCGGAGTACGAGTCCAAAAGAGTACATATTAACATACTGCTGAACATCCAATTTACAGCATTAGGGAGGTTTGCAGAAAAAAATTAGGATATCTTGGGAAAATGTGACTGAATCCATATTCCCTTCTCATTGAACCAAACCTCCTTGAGGATTCAAGCATTTGTAGAATTGACTATTTGACTTCATTAAGATCTATCTAAAATATTTGCCATGGGCAAATAGATATTTCCCTAATGCCCTATACTCTCTAATAATAGTCTGTGTACATTTTAGCCTGACCAGATGTGCACAAACCAACCTGGCTTCAACACCAGAGCTGGATCAGGAACATTTCAAATAATTCTTGAATTCTAGAAAAAACGCTTTGTTTCAGGCTTGGCAAAGTCTGGGGAATTAAATGTTTCCAGTTTCATTATAAAAACAGGGGAGTGGAGGGGAGCGGGATAGGGAGGGAGAGAGGAAGGGGGAGAGAGATAAAAAAACTTCCTAAAAATAATCTAACCAGTTGAAAATGAATTGAATTGTACTTGCCTCTAAAGACCTGATTTAATGATGTTAAGACCAGGGCGATGACACTAGTCAATTAGTGTCATCTTCCAACTGCAATCCATAGGGCATTCTTTTGTTCAAAAGAACAGCTTGAAACATGTTGAAGCTGCCTGGCAGACTGAGATGTTTACTCAGAGTCCAATTTGTCAGCTGCAGTCTTGTATATGCTGTTCATTGTTCAGTTTAGTGTCCTTTATAGAGACAATAGCAGTGTTACCTGTTCTGGTGCATACATCTGTCCACCCAATCAATACAACATTTGTTAGCATCATGTAAATTATATTTAATTCAGTGTTTATCTGGTACTGTTTACACAACATCATTGCCCCAAGTGCTTTGTTCTCGAGGCGGGGCTGTTTATTGACACTTTGTGTAGCACTCATTAGTCGGAGTTGTTTGGTTGATATTATTTAGAACACCCTCACACATTTCCCATGTTGGTCAGCCACACAAGTCGTGAACAGTTCATCATCAGGTTTTAAAATTGTAAGTAAACCTACTGTAAAGACAAGGATGAACTGATGGATTTAATGCAGATTAATCAGAATGAGATTGGCCTGTGGATGACGTACACAGAACCTTCAACCAAATACAAACCTAATCTTTCATTTGAACTTATTTCATATTCTGTATGCGCAGGCATATATATATATATATATATATATATATATATATATATATATATATATATATATATATATATATATATATATATATATATATATATATATATATATATACATACAGAAAGTAGCTCATTTCACAGAAGTACATCTCTATAGAAATCCCAACATTTTTAACAACCAATTTCCTTTCTTAAACAACTAATTTCCCTATTTAGACAACCAATTTCCCCTTTCAAACAACCAATTATTTTAATATCCATTTTCTAAACAGCATTTTTAATAATCAATTATTTTTAGACAACCAATTATTTGATTACATAACCAATGGTCATTTCTTCATTTTTTTTATTAATAATGTATTTATTCTTCTTATTTATTCTTAAGTCTCTGAATGTTGCTGAAATAAGGCCACAAAAGGAAACAATAAAATACCTACATTTATCAGATCTTTTCATCCATCAGAGCATCCTAATTATAGCCATATTTGGGGTAAATACAAATTAAAATATATATATATATATATATATATATATATATATATATATATATATATATATATATATATATATATATATATGTATATATATATATATATATATATATATATATATATATATATATATATATATATAATTTAGGGCCTGCTACCTAAGATAGCACCCCTGAAATATATCAAGATTCAAGAGCTTTATTATCCATTTAAAAATACATTAAAAACGGAATTTTTTTCTTTAAACATAGATTGCACTGCCAGCAATAAAATTGGTAAAACCAGACATCACAGACACACACAACAGAAACAGTTCACCTAAAGCATTACTAAAAACATCACATAAAAATAAAATAAAACATACTAGATACTTTCACTTAAAATTATTATTAAACTATTTACTATTTCAACTTCCTGATTATTTGGTCTTGGTACCTTTTTAGTCCTCCCCTGTTCAAGGACTAACTCTTTAGTCTTAGCTGTGTTCAGCTCAAGAAAGCTGGACTTACACCGACAAGTTAAGGCATCGATCTGCAGGTAATACTGAGGAAGAGAGAACTCATCTTTGAGACGACCCACAAGGGTCATGTTATCTGTGTACTTGATAAGGCTATTGGATCGTTGCACAAAATTTTTTTTTGTGCAGATTGAAAAAAGAATGGGATAAAGAACACACCCTCGCAGAGCTCCGGTATTATACGTAAAAAAATTTTATTAATCACCAACTTGTACAACGAACGATATATAGCTTTTAATATTAATCAATACTGTAATTAGTATAAATTTCAATAGATCTGTTTTGGAAACATTTCAATATGTGAGTGTTTGAATAACTTTATGGCTTCGATGTTCATTTTAACTCATCTGTCAAGACTGAAGAGAAATAACAAGATTGCCACCCAAAGCAACAGGCTCATGTTGATCCATATGTCAAGACTGAAGAGAAATAACAAGATTGCCACCCAAAGCAACAGGCTCATGTTGATCCATATGTCAAGACTGAAGAGAAATAACAAGATTGCCACCCAAAGCACCATGCTCATTTTGACTCATCTGTTAAGACTGAAGAGAAATAACAAGATTGCCACCCAAAGCACCATGCTCATTTTGACCCATCTGTCGTGATGGAAGAGAAATAACAAGTCTGCCACCAAAAGCACCATGCTCATTTTGACCCATCTGTCAAGACGGAAGACAGATAACAAGATTGCCACCCAAAGCAACATGCTCATTTTGACACATCTGTCAAGACTGAAGAGAGATAACAAGATTGCCACCCAAAGCAACATGCTCATTTTGACCCATCTGTCAAGACTGAAGAGAAATAACAAGATTGCCACCCATAGCACCATGCTCATTTTGACCCATCTGTCAAGATGGAAGAGAAATAACAAGATTGCCACCCAAAGCACCATGCTCATTTTGACCCATCTGTCAAGACGGAAGACAGATAACAAGATTGCCACCCAAAGCAACATGCTCATTTTGACACATCTGTCAAGACTGAAGAGAGATAACAAGATTGCCACCCAAAGCAACATGCTCATTTTGACACATCTGTCAAGACTGAAGAGAGATAACAAGATTGCCACCCAAAGCAACATGCTCATTTTGACCCATCTGTCAAGACTGAAGAGAAATAACAAGATTGCCACCCATAGCACCATGCTCATTTTGACCCATCTGTCAAGATGGAAGAGAAATAACAAGATTGCCACCCAAAGCAACATGCTCATTTTGACACATCTGTTAAGACTGAAGAGAAATAACAAGATTGCCAACTAAAGCAACATGCTCATTTTGACCCATCTTTCAAGACTGAAGAGAAATAACAAGATTGCCACCCAAAGCAACAGGCTCATGTTGACCAATCTGTCATGACTGAAGAGAAATAACAAGATTGCCACCCAAAGCAACAAGCTCTAAATGGCAAGTGGACAAGGAAACCATTGACTTTTCGAGAGTGCTTATACATTTCCAAAAGCACTAAAGCAGTTTATGCGAATTTAATCATTTCCCCGAGTACAATAAAAAGAATAAGTCATAAAATAGATGCAAGCTAAAAACAATATTCCATTAGTCAAATGAAAAGCAAACTTGGCAAACATCTTTATGACTATTCGACCAAAATATTATTCATAATGCAATTACTTATAATTTTTTTCAATGAATATATTATGAGATTACATGTACTTTAATATTTCCATTTTAATCACCTATTGTTTGTATTATCAAGGGGGAACATTAGAGGGTTAACGTGGACATGTTAATCTAAAGAATATCAATTTATTTGCACTGCAGGGTATAATTTTCGATCTACAGCCAGTACACATCTGACCAATATTTATTTATGTAGCCGGCCAATAATTTGAACCAGAAACCATCTGGCAAAGGGGTTTCAACATGCAGCACCAATCACAATGTCTTGGCATGCCTTAATGCATATTCATGGCCTAGGGTCACATGTTAGTTTTTCACATATCTTGTAAACAGGTCTGTTTGAGAACATCATGAAAAAATATTCTCAACAGCAGTTTAACTAACTTTTATGTGCGTGAACATTTAAAAACTCAGATTTACATTTATAAATACCACACACTGCCCATATGCAATGAATGTAATTGTATTGTGAGTGTGTTTTTACTATACCTTTCACAAACATCATTGTGCAAGAAATCTTACACCATTTTAAGCTCCTGGACAGCAACAAAGTTTTAACTTTGATGATAAATGATAATGCCTTTTTTGCAACCCAGCCAGGACAACCCCTACTTCCAGTTAATGATGCTACTGTTTAAGACTAGTCAGTTTACATAAACAAAGTGAAAAATTACTGGGCACACAAAGAACCCACACAGAGAACCCACACAGAGAACCCACATGTCAGCAGCAAAGAGTTTGCCATCCAGTTATAATGATAGTTCTAAATCTAGTTTTTTTATTCAAATTTGGGAGGATCGGCCTATATAGGCAGGATATGCCATACAAAGTCAAAGATTGTTTGGCACCGAGTATAAAATGTTCTATTTTCAATTGCCAGCTACCTGGTAACCTACATCAGTTCATCAAGAGATGCAATACTGATAGCGGAGGTGCTGCAGCAAGGATCAAAGCAATACGTTGGGTATCAGGTTTAATTTTTGTGTCAGTATGTTGCTGGCTGTATACATAGTAATAATAGAGGTAATATTCCTTGAAAACAGCTTTCCTCCAGTTCAAATGGCCTGGGGAAGTTGCCACAATGCTAATACTCTTCTGCCACTCTTTTTTCAAAGTTGTTCATGCCGCACATGTTTCATCACCCAAGTTAAAAATTACTATACCCCCCCACATTGCTCCACAAACATTACACATTCCATCAACTAATGTAGACCCACTCACACTGTAACATATCATTTATCAGATTTATTCTAACCACTGAAAGTCCCATCTCTCTAAAGTAACATTTATCAGATTTATTCTAACCACTGAAAGTCCCATCTCTCTAAAGTAAACAAAAACCCAGTGAATGCCTAGGAAAATGAAACTTTTCCCAACTGATTAATGTCAATTGTATCGTATAGCCACCATTATTTTGAAGATATATGTCAAGACACATTCAACTTCAAAGTCATCATCTCGTGGCATTTCTGAATGTAATCAAGATTTTGTAATCATATCCAGCCCTGACAACAAAATCTATATTTCCCCTAGACCAGAGGGTTCCCAAACTACCTCAGCTCAATGCCCCCCAAATTTCTGCCTTCTGACTTAGCCCCCCTCCCACTGGCTTTGTTTTCACATATATTGTGTCATTCTGAAAGAATTTTGCATGTTTGCTGTGACCATGCCGGAACTACATGCCCGTGATACCCCAGTCCCGTTTGGGAATTCCTGTCTTTGACAAAGTACAAACCCATGACTGTGACCAGTATGGGTGTGTAGGATACCAAGTATCTAAATTCATTGAGCTGAGGTCCTCAGTAAAAATGCTCCTTCAAAGGACAGAGTCAGGAGAGGGACCATGCCATGCCCGTGGTACAACGGAAATGTATAGAGGTGGCTAGAGCCATGAGGTGCCAGTGTGAACACCGTTGGAGAACGACCAATCTTGAAGTTCATCGGCAGCTGTATGTTGAAGCAGGACACTCTTCAGAGGGCTGATGACAAGTCGATGTTCTGGCTTATCAGGTCCACTGACGATGTTTGCAGCAAGTTTGCACTACATTTCAACAAGAAGGATTCGAGCAGAGTCAGATGTGGCCCGCTCCTCTAACATAGTCATGCGGAAGAGGGCCTGTTTCAAAGAATTGCTGGTTGCTTTCATGCCAACATTGGGCGAGGAAATACACAAGATTATGTCACGTTTAACAAATACGTGTGAACTCAATTTCTGCCAAGCAAACAATTTCAGCAGTGCCTTCCATCATTGGTACCAGTCATCATTCAACAGAAACCGCTTTGTTGAAGGTCTGCAGCGATGTGCAAGGAAGGAAGGCACTCTGCTTGTGCAACTAGACATGAGCTCAGCCATCAGCACGATCGACCATGATATTCTACTCAATCGGCTCTGCAAGTGTTATAGACTTCAGGGCTGTTTCCTCCGGTGAATGGAGTCAGATCTGCGAGACCGCAAACGTGTTGTGATTGGCCAGGCTACATCTAGGCATCACAGTCTGGCTACTGGAGGACCCCAGGGAACCATCCTGGGGATTGTACTGTTCTCACTGTACATCCAACCAGTTGCCAAAGTCATGAGGAAGTACGGCGTAAACTTTCATTATTACACTGATGATCTCCAGTTGATGCTTGCTTTTGTATTGAATTCTATGGCACTGTTCGAGGCCCTGCAATGTCTTGAAGCCTGTGTCTCAGATATTCGGGAGTGGCTGACCACCAATTATCTGAAATTTAATGATCATAAAAGTGAGTTCCTTCCAATTGGTCAGCAAAAAAATTGATAGATGGGCTCGACATCATTGTTGGTGGAGCTCTCATCCCGGTGGTGGATAAAGTGAAAGACCTTGGTGTCTACCTGGACAGTCGCTTGGACATGTCTGCCAACACGTCTATGATCATCAGGTCCTGCTACTTCCACCTTCATCATATCAGCCAGATAAATAAGTTTCTGCTGAGAAAGACCAGGGAGAGGTTAGTAAATGTACTAATCACATTGAGGCTAGACTACTGTAACTCCTTACTGTATGGCACAGCGGACAAGAAGTTTGTCTGCATGTAGATAGAAAGATTTTTAGACTTGGCTTTAAGCCCTTTTAGTTCTGAACTACTATACCACCTGCATGTAATTAAGACAAATTTACTAGCTATACTATTCAATTGTATTACAATTTAGTTATTTATTGAAAAAAAATAATATTAATGTAATTTAATTATGTCATCTTAATTTTTTTATTAATTATTTTATTTTAATGAATTTATTTAATGAAATGTAATTTTAATGTAATTTAATTATCTAATTTTAAATTTTATTTGTGTAGTTTTTTAATGTAAAGCACGTTGAATAGTTTTTAACAAGATTTAGCGCTATAGAAGTGAATTATTTAAATTCTGGGGCCGTGAATTTGTCTTCCACTTTGGAATCTGACAGAAACAGAAATAAGAAATCAAGAAGCACAGAGCAGAGTTATGTTATGCGCCATCTAGGGTGGCAGCCTGTTTACTGAAGACAGGTGAATGCTGCAGGAATGATACAAAGAAAATAGGTAAACTGACTAAGAGTGGCTTTTAAATACAAACAAAATTCATATACCTAAAACAGATTATTTTAGACTGTTAGTGAACTACTTGTCTAGTGTGCTATTTTTGCAATGACTATTTCATCAACATTGCAAAATTGTGTCCTTAATTTTAGAAAATGGTGGGTGTCATGCAGTCCATAGTTGTATTTAAATATGCTGATTTTGCATATTTTACGTTTTTCATAATTGTATTTGACAATCATAATTGGGGCATTTGGTCAAATACTCATGTAAAACAACAACTTTTATATCGTGTATCTGACCTGCTTGAACATAACTGTTATGATCTTAACTATTGGTAAATGCAAACCTACCTAATCTAAATCGCTTTTTCACCACTTAATTCAATCATTTCTGTACATTCTCAACATTGTGTACACGTAAAATGCAAACTACTCCTCAAACAGCTCAAAACTTGGGCTAATGCAGGAGTTTGTGATGGACTGTGACTTTGTGATGGACTAGTATCTTTAATGTTGCTGAAAGGGTTTTTATCTGATAGTTTTATTTATTTTATATATAGGATGTTAGATGAAAATTTTTAATAGGTTGGTAATGTGTATGGATACTGTCGCTGTCTTGCCACATGCATACATAGACAGTCTCCATACCCAGTTTAAGTATGTATAAGTTTACGCTGAGCACTGTGTTTTAAAGGCAGTGGTGCAAAAAAGTTATAATATACAGTTGAGTAAGAACATTTAGAATAATATAAAAAGACTCCAGTCCAGCCCAGATCAACGTACATATGTTATAGGGTAATTGCTATCATTATGTACAAACAAATAGTTTGTAATTTTTTATTTACATTATCATCAACAAAAATGTTTTCTTCATAATTGGAACAAAGACAATTTAGCTATAGCCTAGCCTAGGACAGGGGCTGGACCATAACTTAAAATTCTACAAGAAACCCAGCAGCCTTGACATGCCCTCTCACAACGCGTCTTTTAGAATTGGAATAACAAGTGACAAGCCACATTATCACAACAGTGAATTATGAAGAATAAAGGAGGTTATTACAAGGCTAAAAAACCTTATATAGAACGAGACGAAGATCTAGGCAAGTTATATTCCAGGTAATGTTTATAAAATAATGAGCCCGACACCTCCCTTGGCCTTGGCTTGGGCCTGAGGCTTAGCCCTACCTTACGTTACGGCCTTAGTCGGACCTAAATTAAACATTTACCGTCAGTTAGTTTGTACACCATACCATAACTGTTCTGGTTGTAGCGGTTGTAGGTAGAGTGTTGGGCCTAAGTATAACTCTAAGACTAGGGTAAGGTATGCGTACAAAATACGAAAACGATGGCAAAGCTTTGTCAGTTTGTGGTCTGGCTATGCCTGTGCCAGTGGATAGCAAGTTGGACGAACACAATTGTCGATAATAGAACATAGCATGTGAAGCCATGCAATGTAATTTGTAGTTCTAAAGTCCTTGACTATATAACAAATACACAGCATCATTATAAATGAAAAGCGCTCAATGCTAGATCAACAAACTGCTATACATTAGCTGTCAAACTCACCACTGTCAAAACTCATGGGCGTCGCCATCTTTGTCGTCGCGTTGCATTGTGGGGAACCTACAAAGATGGCGAAACGGAGATGATAAGCGGCTGATGGGAGAGGTAAACTTTCGCGATTTTCTTGGTATTTTGCATGATGATTTTCTTCTCCCGACACCAGTTAACCAATTAATATATATGCTATAGGTGTGTGATTTTTACTGCTCCGCAGTTTGCTGAGTTACGTGAAAACCAAAAGGAAACAGGAGGCCCCATTGTTTGTACGCATCTGAAGCGAACTTTGAAATTTTAATTTTGGCACAATTTATGGAATATTATTTACGGGGATTTTTTTGTTATGCAAGAACATTCGATGAACACAAGCAGAGGCAACGTATGCTTTCTGAAAATGTTGTATTTACAAAGACGACAATCAGAAGGAGACTATTGCACTTGGAACGTTTGAAGAATGCTGTTTAAAATATTTACATGACTGCGCTGGTGGGCCTGGCGTAACACTAACGCCGCTTTTGGCCGGCGGTCTGCCATCTAAAGTTACACTGCGCGCACTGGTCATTTCAGTCGGACTGGGTTCAAATGATTCCGTCTTGTTTGAACTTGTTCACGCCAAGAGCAATTTTCCCTCGAAAATAAATTGGTGGATATGTCTATTCAACATTTCAACTGAGTTGTGTATTGAATGTCTGCCAAGATTGCCTTTTTAATTCACCTTAATCTGGCTTGATCTTAGAATTCATGGACATAAATGTCTGCGTCCGGCAGACAGAGCCATTATTATAATATATAATCTGCCCACGTGTGCTAACTTCTCAATTTATGAAATCGCAGTCATACATGAGGTGTAGCGTGTTATTAATTTAATGCTCAAACTGTTGAATGCCTGTGACATATGAATGAAGTCTTTATGTGTGTGCGCTTGGCGTGGTCTTGCCCTTGGTGTTGAATTTAAAGATCAGGTTACTCAACCTAAATACTATATAAATCATGAAATGTATAGAAAGCAATGCAGCGCATGTGTTGAGTAAATTAAGTTTTTGCATTCATGGCACACATGACCGAGAGAATGCAAAGGCTGGGTGCTTCCAGATTGGCAATGCATAGGTATTGTGCATAATTTGTATGGCAATTGAATGGGCATGTTTGCTTTGGTATTAAATTTAAAATGAATGATAATTTGATAAGATCGCTGTTAGATATGTTAATGGTTTGTGAATGCAATTACAGGACAAATGTGACTCGGTAATAATATGTGCTGCAGCTGTCATTGATTTAATAATTTTGTTGTTGGCAACGTGTTGGCCATTTAGAATTGCAAAATGCTAATATTATTATTGTCTACACAAGCAGCTGTGCGTGTTGTCAGATGCTGGTCATTCTGCGTATAGGGGTCACTAAATACACACTGGTTGTGTATTTAAACTGTGGAAGTAGGATCTTCTCAGAGACTGTGCATAGCTGTAGCTGAGCATGTAAGTACACGGTTAACATCAAATTAAAATATTTTGTTACTGAATTTGTATGATGCCATTAAGTAAGCTTTGTAGGCACTCAGTTTGGACATGTTTAGCTCATGTGTATGTGTACCAAAGCAGTGAATGCAAGTCTCTGATAATTTAAAATAATTGTTTTAACATCTTAATCATTTGAACTGATGCCTGGTTTAATGTTTGTTATATATTTATATATGATTGTACAATCATTTTACATCGACTTTGAAGAACTGGTAATCAGTCATTTTATAAATCATTGTGAAGAGATTCATCAGACTGGTGATTGTAATATATATTCTTGTAAATTTACTCGTTTTTCTCAGTTTGTTTTACCTTTTTTCTTTTTAACGTTTTCCAGTCTGCTGAAACCTGTAGAAACTTTACAAAGAAAAAAGAAAACAATTACTGAAAAACTAGTAAAATAAAAAAATTAAAATTCATTTTACAATAGTTTATTCAATAATTTTCAAACACTCAAAAGGCTGTTAAACATTTAAGTTCATTTTGATGGTTGCTTTCACCAGCTTAGAAATTTTGACATTTTGAAAATTTATGTTACTCATTTGGACAGAACAAAAAATATTAAAGCTGCTACCTTTGTTCTGAAGCTTAACTTTGAGATAAACTTATCAGTTATTTGTGTATTCACAAGTTTCACATGTATTTGTTTGCTGTACTTCAATGGCTGTTAGTTTATTCAACTTCAGGTAGTAGTTTCTAGCTGATTATAATCATTAAAGTATCTAATACTGCAACGTTTGACATGGTAGAATCCTTGATTTTTTTAATTGATGACTGACGACAGTGTCCAATTACATTGAAGTGAATCAAGAAATGTAACACAAGTCGAGAGATCGTCAAGCTTTCTTTTGTTTCATTGTAAAAACTGTTAATGGTTGCTAGATTTTGGACATGTGTAAGGTAAAAAAATTAGATGGCTCGCTCGCTGCCAGAGCTGTTGTAATTGTACGCTCAAACAAGTTTCTTGATGTCCTCTTGGCGCTTAATTGATTTGTCTAGTCAGACGTCCTTGTTTTTAGCCAAGCAACAGCATGGGTTTAGTATAAAAATACCTGTAGATTCGGAGCAGTCACAATCCTTGCCCTCTCAGCTGCCCTTTTAATGCAGAAGTGTGTGACATAAAACGCCTGTTTGCAGAAGCACTGCCACCTTATTAGCGTGGCAGGTAGTTTTTTCTACAGTCTCCTCACTTGTTTTTATGTGGGTGGCCTTTGATGTGCCCAAGCTTCTCCCCACCCTGTCAATGAGCAAAGCAGCCATGGGGAAAATTGCTGAATAGACCGTGCGTGTGACTGCCATTCACAGTTTGCCCTGCTCTGGGTCCTTCTGTAATGTGTGTAATGGAGAAAACAAACACACCTGCATTTCTCTCTGTCGGCTCTGTCAAAGGCCAAACAGCATTATTTGGTGAATGGATCCAGCAGCAGAGTTTCAATCAGTGTCCCAGTATTATGTCTACAGTGCATGTGATGCCTGCCATGTTATCTACCCTTAGGAGACTAAACACCCTCGCAATACATACATGGTTCGTTTGCTTCTACTGAGTGGTTAAAATGTCAGAGGCACTGTTGATAAATTTTTCATCATTTGAGATTTACTTCCTGGTACATTTACTCTATCATTGTCAATACAGAATGCTGCATATTATCAGCAGTTATGAGAAGTGCTTTTACCATCAAAATTACTCAATCTAAGCACCCAAATTATGACCCCAATTACTTTTTTTAGAAACAAAGGTTTTACCTATTTTAAAAGTGGGCGCGGTAGCGTAATCGTTAGAACGTTGGGCTCTCAGTCGAGAGAACCCGGTTTGAATTCTCTTGTTGATGTTTCAAAGCTTTGGCAATTTCATTCGTCCCATGTTCACTCAACTGTATAAATGAGTACCTGGCTACAGACAGAGGTGGATATTTAAAAGAATAGTCTTCATGCAGTAATTGCAGCATTCCCAGAGAAGTTGAAATGGCATTGGAATGAACAGGTCTGCCAGGGGGTGAAGTGTAAAGTGCTTTGAACAGTCCTAAGGACTGGATACCGTGCTGTATAAGAATATACTTCTTTTTTACAGTAGGTCAAGTTTATTAAACTTGTTGTTTTTCATGTGGGCGTTTTCAATTCTACTTGCAATTATAAATAAAATTATCTGTAATAAAAATTACATTCTAAAAATATGTATACAATGGAAAAGTTATTTTCACTATAGATAAATGTGTTTATACATGACATTTGATACTGAATATGTATATATAAAAAAATTTAAGGTTTTTCTGCATTGATTTGATTTGTACTGAATAAATGATCTTCTTTTGCTCAGTCCTTTGAGTACCCAACATGTCTATGTGTGCGCATTCGTGTGTGTGACTCTATGTGTATGTGTGGCTATGTATGCCTGTGAACAAGTAGCTTTCATGCAATAATTGTAGAGTGGCTTAATGCTTCCCAAACGAGTCAATCTTACAATGGACGGGGTGAGGCGTAAAATTATTTTATTAGTTTTTAGGACTGAAACTGGTTTCTTCTTCACATTTGAGCAATTCTGTAAAAAACTTTAAGTTTATATGACATATAACATATTGACATGGTAATGCTAAATAATATTTTAATAACTTACAATATTGGAAAGTTTAATTCATTCATTCATGATTTTTATTTTATTAACTAGTTTTTGAATATGTGGATATGATTAAATACAGCTTAAAATAATTAAACTTAAAATAATTTTAGACTTCCGTTTTTAAACAATTAAAAATATAATTAACCAAACAACATGTGTAACTGTTAAATGTCTGTGAATGTTGGTGTCATTCTGTATCATGAGAAAGTAAATGCATGTGGCCTGTGTTTGTTGAATTCTGAAGCATTTTCTTACATTTTCCCACTGGTATTATCATTGGTTGAAAAACAAACATTGCTGCAGATGTTTAGTGGGCCTGCGGGAGTTCTTAAAGTGCACATTACATTATTAATTTTTTGTGAATTATGTTTTGCTGGCAATGGAGCATATGCCATTTGACAAAATGTATTGTTTTTCATTATATTGATCCCGTGTTTAGCATCAGCCGCCACAAACAGCACCCAAGTGGCAGAGGTCATGAAAAATTCAAAATGTGATAATGCAGAAATTTTGTGCCACATTATCTCATTGCTTGAGCTGATTAAACGATATCAGCTTTGCCTTCTGCCTGCCTCGGTTTCCTGCTCAATGCTTTTCCATTTCTATGAATATTAATTGATAATATGTATTTCAGCTTGATTAATGCTGCACGTATTGATGTTTAATGAAGAACAAATGTCACATTTTCAGGGCAAATTTCTGGCTAATCTCAATGTAACTGTGAACAGTGCAAAGGCCACTGAGTGCTTGCTATTTTAAAGGTTTGTTGGTGCGACAGAGCTGCCAGGAAATGTTTTAAATGTGCTGAAATATAAGTGGAGCTGCATATACATTGCATTGAATTGAAGCAGCTGCTTGTGGGAGTACTAGTATGGCTCTAGCAGCAGAAATGGCACATCAGCTAGGCCTGCAGCCCCACTGGTCAGTGAAAAGTGAGATAATTTGCAAATTAATGGACAGTGTAATGAGCATGCTAAATATAGTCCTGAATGGTTGCCATGGAAATTGAAACAGGATTCTGGTACATGTGTTATTTCTTTGAAGGCTACAGATAATGTGCTTCGTGTGCTCTGTGTATATTTAGGCTGGAGGTAGGTGCAGTTTGGTATTTTTTGACAGTCCATGTGCAGCCCAGTGATATATTTTCAAGTGGAAGGAGCAACGCTGAGCCTGTGTGCGGTGCCTCCATAAATCAGGCACTGTGCGATTCTAGGACTCAACGAAATGGGCACTGTCTGATTGCTCGGCTCATAATTTTCAATGGTCAATATTTCGGTAACATGGCGTCGCAGTCTGTGAAATTTTGTCAATGTCACCAGTGTGTGTATGTGTGTATTGCACAGCCGGCATGATTTATTGAACTGATATTTGGAGATGTCTTTTTCGAGACATGCGTTTTTCATATCAATTGATATTCGATATTCATTGTTGTTTATGTGGGTAGCTACTATCACTGGTGTGATCAATTCTCAAGCCCTCCTGGCATGCAGCATATCAGTTATATCAACAGCAGGTCATTTTAGTCAAAACCTTTTCAAAGTGTCATTGTCGTGACTTCAATATTCAAAAAGCTGATTATTGATAATGCACTGTGTGGATGAAGTCACTTCGTACAGTCTAACAAAGCAAGCATGCCATGTATTAAGTGCCCCGAGAATGCAACCTTTGTTAATCTTTTGTTAAACACGATTCAAAATGTTTAGTATTTCTGTCCATTCCTTATAATCGTGCTGGCATTGGTGCTAAATGATTGATTGAGTCTATTCAGGGAAATTATCTATACGGTTACACAGTAGCTTGTTCAAGACAGGCAAAGATGTTGAATCATGCATATTGCTATAAGGTATAGACTTGGCTAAAGTGGTCACTGTGACATGTGGTGTCTGGATATTGCACTATTTCAGTGCAGAACCAGAGTTAACAAACCTTAAAACCTGTACATTGCATCGCTTGTACTGCAAGCCTAATTATACTTTGTCTACAGGTGTTAAAAAATCGAATTGAAGAAATTATAATTAAGACAAATTCAAACGGTGATCTCTCAAATCCTTCAGAGTATTAATTTAATTCCCTTTCAACTTTAAATGTTTATGGTGACACTGGTAAAATCAAGTGTTTTGTTAGATTTTCATCTACTTATGGTTTACCTAGATGTTTGTGAATGGTTGTCCTCTATTCAATTTATTTGTTTATTTGATTTCCGGTAGTATATCAGATATCATGTCTGGACTGATGTTTATCATGCTTTTGGAAGTTTTATCTTAAAATTTGGATAGCAAAATTTCTTATACTGTTCACTGGTTTTTAAACTGAATTTTACCATTTCTCTGGAGCAGCAAAATGAAGACCCTGAAAGGCTGAGGGCTAACTGTAGTTTCCACTGTTGGACTCAATAAACTCAATTAGCATTCCTGGTGACATATTTAAAATAATCGGAATTGGTCGAATGTAATTGGAATTGTAAGTAAAATTGCAATTGATCAGAAGGTATTGAAAGGATGTGGAATTGATTGACTAGAATTGACCACAGCCTTACATGCCCCGGCCACATGTGTCAACATCTGCGCATGGAAAACAGGAAGTGCCCTCTCCACTCTACTTCATATGTTTTTAGCGTCATTTTTAATGTGTTGTTTTATGGATAACCATTTTGATGTGCTGTTTTCATTTGCTGTGAACGCACATGCTAGAAAATGTGCAATCACTTGAGACTGATGAATTAATATGTACCTAGAAATACAATGGCTTCATGTGTAACAAATAGGTGGTTTTTTACCATTTTGTTTGTTTTTGAAATTTTTTTTCAAAAAGGTAGGAAAGTGGAAGCAATGGAAAAAGCAGTATTCCAAGCTCAAAATTGGTAATGTTGACACCTATGCCAGATTACATTTTTTACCCACACGTAAAAAGACGTGTGTCACAAATTCAAGTGTTCAATTTAAGTAAACATGAATGGCGACATGTCAGATATTAAAATATTTTTTTCACATTAAAAAGAAAGAAATTAAACTGCCCAAAGTCTATTTAGAAAATTGCTTTTTAGTTCCTTCATTATAAATATAAAAATAAATGATGCCATTTAGTTTTCATGATTTAAAATTGTGCATTGAACTGGTAAGCCATAAATAACAGTGAATATTTTGGTTAGTAAATGTGTGAGCATATTATATATAGTTAACCATTGGAAACTATCTATCTTGCTCATACATATTCTTTAATACTGATGTACTGAAGACAAATGTTTTGTATTAAATTGTGTTGCACGACCTCTGGCTTCTAAAACGTTAGCTTCTATCAAACATTGTTTAACCTCCATATTTATTTACTGTATATGTTAATGATTGAATTAAGTCATTTGTTAAACAAAGCTAGAGTTGGGTGTTACATAAACAGTAGTTGTTTGTGCTAAATATATGTTTTATGGAAACAATTTTAATGTGTTATTGCACTTGAGTTTTTAATGAATAATATTATATGTTTTGTATTTGATTTTTCAAATGGTACATTATATATAATCCTATAAAGTCAGACCTCATGGCTATCATCAAACATTTCAAGATGTTTACATGAACAATAATAAACTTGAATATGGTGAAAGGGCAAGATATTTAGGTAATGTAATGATCTTAATTATGCCTAAAATTTAAATATATGTTAATTGTTCTGTTATTGTAAAACTGCATTTATTTCATGCCTATTGCTGTGCAATTTAGTTTATAATAACTTTGGGTCAGCAAGAGCACTTATTTTAAACTTAAAATTGTGGACTTTAGGACCCGTATGAATCATTGTGTAAACATATTTATTGGACCCAAGTGGTCTCGATGGCTGCAAGCACTGTGATGTGTACAATGGTGACTTTATGTCTTATTCTATTTATGTAATTATTTATTGTATTTTTATTTATATATTTTAATGCATATTTGTATGTGTATGGTTTTGAAAACCTGACATAACGGTATTTGTATATTGTATTATTGTATGAAAACAATTTTAGTTTTCATTTTTGTTGCAATCTTCCTTCCTTGGCATCCATGTTTTACAAATCATTCCAAACTTCCTTCATTGGCATCCATGTTTTACAAATCATTCCAAACTTCCTTCCTTGGCATCCATGTTTTACAAATCATTCCAAACTTCCTTCCTTGGCATCCATGTTTTACAAATCATTCCAAACTTCCTTCCTTGGCATCCATGTTTTACAAATCATTCCAAACTTTGTTCTAAGTTGAAAATCATAACTTAGACCATGTATATAGCAAGTAAGTAGTGCAAAATCCAAATCATTTGACAAGAAATGTATGAACAATTTATATTTTGATTTACATGTGCTGTCAGTGTGTTTTATTCAATTACATACAAACTGGCAGAAGTGAAACACATGTGATTCACATCAGGTCTGCAACGCGAAAATTATTATTATTAATAATAAAACAATTTTAAAATGTCAGTGTGTTTAATTATACTTTAAAATTAATTAATTAATATACTGTTTTCAGATATTTGTACAATTAGCTTGTGTGTGGACACTAAAGGCAGTGAGGATTGACCATAAGCGAATGGCATTCTCTGGGGAAGCCTCCCTCTGGGGAAGCCTCCCTCTAGGGAAGCCTCCCTCTGGGGAAGCCTGTGGGCTCAGGTATTCAACAGCCCAGTTGTGTCACATCAGATGGCTATCACAACTCAGGTGGTTGTCACACCTCATGTGACAAGTGACACTAGGGCTAGGTAGACAATACACAAGCTCCACAGACTTGGCCAGTCTGTGTTAGTATCAGAGATAGTATAACCTGAACAAGGATTGAACTAGTACTTTGTTCACAACAATCATGATATATCTGACCATTACATAGTTATGATTTATTTTAGTTTATTTTATATTAGTTTATTTAATGTTGACATGCTTTAGTCACAAATTACCAGTATCACTATCAGTTTATATATTCTGCAAGCAGGATACACATTCGTTCTTGGGATGTGCACTTGGCATATTCAGTATTGATTAATGCATGATGCATATTTGTCTAATAATTCATTATCCTAAGCATAGCTCTTCCACGGTAGAATGTGTCCATTTAAAAGTTTCACAGCATCTTTCATATTAATCTGAAAAGTTTACTGTTGTAAAGTATCTTATAATAATATAAAGGGTCTTTTCATTGAAAATGTCATTAAAATATAATTATGCAACAAACATGCAGCTATACAACAAATTAGCACAACGAAGAGCTGGACAACAGGTGGAAAGTTGACATTTATGGATAGCTGGTAAGAACATTTTATGGAGGTTGTATTTTACACAAATAAAAATTTCCATTGATACCCTTTTTTTATCAAATGTATTTTCAGTGTAATTTTGCTTATTTTTTATAAAAAACTTGTGTCGCTTTCACAACATCATTTCTGGTGTTTATTATTTTACTTGACGTATTTTTAAATGATCTGCAATGTTAGTTTTGATGAGTTCATCATTTTACATGGATTTAAACATTTTAAAAGCACTATTCAACTTTCTGTGAAGTACATGTTATTTTACAGAGTTATGTATTTGTGTGTTTTTAAACCTGAAATATAGGTATTCGTTTAATTCATTAAATGTATCTTGCAGCAAACATTATCATTAATTATATTTTATACATTTTTATGAAGGCATAAACAAAAATTATTCACGTCAAATTGTACAAATGTGGTAAGACTTTTTGACAAACACAAGCACTGTTGTACAAGGCATGCTTTTCTGTTTGGTGGACTGGCTCTGTCAGGGACTGTGGAATGTGTCACTTGTCTGAAAATTATTGTTTTAACGCTTATATGAACTAGTGACATGCTGACGTACCACATGCCACTCAACATACAGAGTGTCGTGCAACAGAAAGCATAATGCCACCCATGCCGACAGCATCATACAGGACCTGTTGCAGTCGGCCAGTTGAACAGCTACTGCACAAATTCAACAAGGATCTTCTGACAGATGCCAAATTGAATAGCATTGTACAGTTTCCTGTGGTGATAAAACTTGAAGCCGCAGTGAACATTGGTACAGGCATGCAGAGCTCTGGTGGAGCTATGAGAGAAAACTCTAATCGCCGCAGAGTGTGTAATTTGAGATTTAGATAATATTATGTTTCGCATTCTGACATAGATAATAGGCATGTTGTGCGTTTGATTGTAAAGACGGTAGGGACTGCGGTGTCTATCCGTGCTTGAACCGGGGGGAGGGGGATTGCTCCTTTGTCCTGTAGGGTTCTGGTAAATATTTGATTAGGTAGCTCTCATATATGTTATACTGAATTGGTGGTCGTAAATCTAATCACTGAGAGACCTGTGCAAGTTTACCAATTGTTTATTCAGCTGTTTATAATAGATCATCTATTCTGAAGTACACCATGGCCCAAGTTTCCAAGCGTTAATGTTCTTGTTCTGTTGCTTTGTCAGTTTGTTCAACTATTAAACCTGTGTGTATACATTTTGTATCATGCAGATTTTATTTGTACCGTTCAGTGAAAACATCTGGGCAGCATGTGGTGCTATATTGACAGTATGTTTGTCTAAAGGAAGTTTACAGCTAACCTAAAGTATGCATATGATTACTACAGTATTATTTTAACATTGTCCCTTAGTATATGTGCTATTATTACAGTATTATTTTAACATTGTTCCTTAGTATATGTGCTATTATTACAGTATTATTTTAACATTGTTCCTTAGTATATGTGCTATTATTACAGTATTATTTTAACATTGTTCCTTAGTATATGTGCTATTATTACAGTATTATTTTAACATTGTCCCTTAGTATATGTGCTATTATTACAGTATTATTTTAACATTGTCCCTTAGTATATGTGCTATTATTGTACAGTATTGTAACATAGCTCCATTGAGCAGTTTATAGCATTTCCAGATGCAGTTTCTAAAGATGTTTAAATACACACAACTCTGGCACTTCTGTGGCTGTCTCGCAATGATTGTTGTTTAATTTTTTTAGATCAACATAGGAATATTTACAGTGCTGAAGGTTTAATTGTAGACTGGGCCCATCAACAATCTCTCGTGTTTATCTTCAGTATTTTGTGAAGTTATGTTCACACAAAGCAGCATTGATAACGTTGTAACTGACCTTGGCAATTAAATAGATATTCATGACAAATAAATGATTTCTTATTACAAGCCTAGTCATCAAGCACTGTTTGAGGAATTGGTTAGACACATTCTGTAAAATAATCTAATGAAGATGCCGTCAAAAATGTTTAACTGAAGTGGATTATGTTCTCAGTACAACATATATGACTGTACAACATATATGACTGAAGTGGATTATATTCTCAGTACAACATATGTGACTAAAGCGGATTGTGTTCTCAGCAGAACATTTATAACTAAACTGGATTACGTTCTCAATGCAACATTTGTCACTGAACTGAATTTTTTTCTCTGTGCAACATTTTAAACTGAACTAGATTTTGTACTACAAGCCTTTCCTAGAGTCATCCTGGTTACAATGGATTGCTCAACGCTAGTGGGTAGGACAGTTTAATGGCTACTGACACCAATAGGAGCTGGTGGCTCTAATTATCTGTTTACCAACATTTCATGGCTGTTCATTGTTCTACCCCACATTTATTTAACAAAAGAAAATATTCATATTGGATTCTTTGTATCATTGGGAAACTGTAAAAATGCTTATTTCTGATGTCTTTTACAGGTTCAGATGATTAACTCACAGGCTTTGATTAACTCACATCAGACACTTTGAAGACTTGCAATTACCTTATATAAACGATGGGTTTTGATGAATGTTGTAATCTTAGTTAATGGGTGAACCTTATAGTGTTAGATGTTATTATATTATAAATTAGATTGGTTTATTATAATCATATTTGTGATGAACAGCTAACTCAAGAAATATTTTATATTGTCAGAATAAATAATAATGAATCTGACAGAGTGGGTGTGTCAAAGCAATATATATGGCTGCAGTTGGGGGGGGGTGGCTACAGGGACTCAGTTCTGACACCATGTGGGCTGCTGGCATGAGACTGCTGGAGTGAGGCCAATATGACATATGCTAATTGTTTTGGTCAGGTTACAGCATACGTATAAAGCATATTCCTATGTGGTTGCTGCAGGACAGGATTATGATTATGAGATATTTCCTGATTGGAAACTATGATATTTAGTAATGCTGCAGTGTTTGCTCTAACTATAATTGGGCGGCTGCAGTTTCATATTTGAAGCACTGTGATTGGCTGTCAATTTGTGTTGTAGGTAGAGTCGTCAAATGCTCGCTGTTCACAATATACTAATGACATGCAGACTTGGGGTCAATTACATTTTATGAATCCAAATTCCACATCAGTTATGCATGCCAATTCCAGTTCCATTTAAAAATACCAATTACATTTACAAATTTCCAATTATCAATTCCATGTGAACAGGGCTACCGCATACATACATAGACTGAACAATAGCATCTATTTTAGAACAGCCTTTTTATTTCTGCCTGTTATGGTGCATAAGGCAAGCCAATATGATATATGCAACATATATATTTTATTGATTAATTGTAGCGAATAATTTGCATTAAAACTTACATGATGCAGTTGAAAACACCAATGACGTTTTCACTAATTCCAATTACTTTTTAAAACAAAACACCAATTCTGGAATTGGAATTGGCGTTTTAATTCCAATTACATGTACGTACAATGTATAATTGATCCCAAGTTTGAATACAATTGAAGGGAGGAAGGTGAAGTCTCAGTCTGTGTCATTGTTCGCCGTTCATTATGCTGCTCCAGTGTGATCAAAGCCATGACTCACTGTACAGCCTAAATATGATTGTTTGTGTTTGTTACAGATACGTGTAAGAAGACACTATAGCCTACAAGAAGCCAAACTTACTACATGGACAAGTGAGACTTGAACAATGAATGCTGTGTTGTTGAGTCCGGTTTGCCACAGTGATACCATGGAGATGCAACAACAATCGATGAGACTCGTTTCGGGTGACGGGTGCGACTCGCCAACGAAATCGGTTGGCAGCGGCCGCCGAAAGCGCTCCAAGCCAACACGGGTATATCTTGATGTTGGCGCCGAAGCAACGGCAGAGGGAGGCAGCGGAGTGCCAACATCAGAGGGAAAGATTGTTGGGGGCGCGTTCACGATTGAGGGCAATGTCGTTGACGAAGACAGTCGAGAGGAGAAAAGTGGCAGTGGCATGGAGATGGATGTTGACAACCCAAACAGCTACTCGTGTGACATGTGTAGCGATTTCTTTGCCACTCACACTACACTCATGATGCACATTGAAAACGTTCACAGCATCAGCCACCAGGTGGCCGGCAACAACAACGGTGATATGTCAGCAGGTACCAAGGCAGAGTTGTTTCCGACGAAGTACCACCGGCTTGGCAGTGAATTCCTACAGCAGCAAGCTGCGATAAGTCCTGTGGCTGTGGCAGCAGAGGTTGACTTGGCAGTTGAGAGCAAGCCGTCATGCGAGATTCCGGTCGGAGAAAATGGCGAACTGCCCGCGGAAATGCTCTGGGACAATGGATCAAAGACCCGCATCTTCCACCCCGATGCATACTGTGAGATATGCGACCGAGAGTTTTGCAACAAGTACTTCCTGAAGACGCACAAAGCAAATAAGCATGGGATTTACGACATGCCAACTGGCAGCAGCGACAGCAACAGCAATGGTGGTTACCCCGTCACGGTGCCTCCATATGGGGGTGATATTGCACCGTTTCCTGCCAGCGTGGCTGTAGATGTGGATCGTTCAATGGAGAAGCTCCTTCCAGGGTTGGTGCAACAGCAGCAGCCCAAGGACTCGGCCGTGGTCAGTTGCCAGTCTCCACATCGGGAGAACATTAGCCTCGATAAAGTCGCCCCGTCGACGGCTGCTGCAGTTAAAGCTGTGATACAGAATAAGCAGCTGCCAACGCCGAGCACCACTGAGACCGTTGCTGCTGCTGCTGCTGCTGCTGCTGCCAGCAATATTGTCACCACACCCATCTCCAGCACGCGCAAGTCATCACCTAACATGGAAGACTACTGTGACATCTGCCAGAAACACTTTTGCAATAAGTACTACCTCAAGAAGCACAGGCACGATGTGCACGGCATCATCACCGATGTGTCTGGATTGTCTTCGCACAAGCGTGGACGCCCCCTATTGTCTGCGATGGGCAGCTCGCCTGTGGCGAGCATGGCAACCAGCACTGGCTTTGGTGGAATCGGTGGCTCGATGTTGCCTTCGCTTGCGCCGATACTTCTGCCACCGCCTGTTACCATGACAACCTCCTCAATGAATGGCAACAACCCAGTGCCTGGGATGACGACAATGGCAAACATCATGTTCCTCAACCCCTTCGCACCGCCCATGGCCCTCATCCAGGCACAACCTCAGGCCCTGCTTCAGGCCACCAACTTCCCACCTCTGACCTCTCTACCTCAGCTGCTCCAACCTCAGCCGCTTGTCACCACGGCAACCAGTGAGCAGAAGACGACCTCGCTCAATACAGCCATGAAGCCAGGTGGTACCATAAACAACGTTGGTGGCGATCGATTGCGTGGTATGGTGAACTCAGACACTTACTGCGAACTGTGCTGCAAAGAGTTCTGTGACCAGTACTTCCTGCGCATCCACAAGGCGAACAAGCACGGCGTTTACTACAGCGACATGCCTCTGCCTGCGTCTGCTGACATCGGGCTCGGCATGCCGTTGCCACTCACAAAGCCACCGCCGTCGGCAGAGCAGATGAAGATAAAATCGGAGAGCGAAGATAAAATGGAAAGCTTGAAGTCATTGGCAAACTCTCCCGTGTTGCCTCCGAAGCGCCAGGATGCACAGAGCGCGGTGTCATCTCACCTGTCTAACATGCACAAGATGATGTCCGTTGGCCTTGACCTGAGCAGCACCAGCGATGTAAAGTTCCACAATGGATCCGGTACTGGGACGATGTTCAGCAACATGGTCGCAGCGAAGTTTGCGAGCCGCGTTATGTGCGACCTGTGCAACAAAGAGGTGTGCAACAAGTATTTCCTGAAGACCCACAAGATCAAGGTGCATGGAGTCGATCCGGCACAGCTTGACAACGAGAAGGACGTGTCGGGCAAGAGTGGGTCCTCGGCAAGCTCTGCTGCCAGCACGCCATCAAAGACACGAGAGGCACCCGAGCTGATCCAGCCACAGCAGCCGCTTCCAACGCAGCAGCTGCAACGACCGAGAGACGATGAGCTACTGAAGCTTGGCATTGACCCGGAGGCATACTGCGAGATCTGCAAGAAAGAGTTCTGCAGCAAATACTTCCTGAAGACCCACAAGGCCAACATCCATGGCATCAAGGCCGACCGCAGCAGCAGCATCGGTGGCAACAGCATGATGCCGAAACTGGAACTACTGACCAACAGTGTCCCCATGCCCTCCGCTGTGCCACCCCCTGTGCTGTCGATTCCTTTGGTGCCGCCGACATCTCCGGCACTGGCGTCGTTGACGCAGCCGGCGACGCAGCCGGCATGCGAGGCGTTGAACTGGCAGGCGATGCCGTGGAAGAGCCCAACTACTAATGCACGCATCATGTGTGAGCTGTGCAACAAGGAGCTGTGCAATAAATACTTCCTCAAGACGCATCTCCTCAACTTCCATGGCCTCGACTATGACCTCATGACCGGCCTCACAACCATCAGCACAGCCCCGCCCTCCTCGTGTCTGTCGTCCTCGACCCCTGTCACCATGACGATGCCTGTGCTCGTGGCGCCAGCACCCAGCAAAATGCAAGGCAGTGCAGACGAACCAAACATCATCCCTGTAAACATGATCAAGAAGGAGGAGCAGGCGGCATCCGGTGAAGCTGCCAACTGCGTCCAGTCAGACAGTGGGGCTGTAGTCAGTGCCAAGACCTGGCAAGTCCCGGGGGAGCGACAGAAGGAGCGGGAAGACAACTCTGACGGCGAGGGCAAGGGACAGAAGGGCTACACGGGGGAGTTCTGCGTGAAGAAGTGCGAGATCTGTGGCATGATATTCGGTGAGAAGGTGACGCTCCACCTACACATGATTCATGACCACCAGGACCAGGTGACTGTCCGTGCCACCGATGGTCCCACCGGTGGAGTCACTGCATCTGTGCGATCAAGTCTGCATAGCCTTGTGTCCCTACGTCGCAAGTACCAGCGTACGCCACGACGCAAGCTGCGCGGTAGCAAGCTGAAGAGACTGAGCGTTGGTGGGATCGGCGAGAACGTGAAGTCGGCGATCGTGAACCACATTCGCAACAATCTGTGTCAGCGCAAGAAGTTCCGCTGCATTCACTGCCAGGAACGCTTCGCCTCACGGCTCCAGTGTCAGACCCACATACGTGCCGAGCATGGCATCACCAGAAAACCGCATGGGGGTGCCACCAACGTTCACAGCGAACTGAGTGATTCACACCGAGAGCAGCACCCAACCACGACGCCAAAGATGAACCATGACGAAGCGATGGACGTGACCCTGACAGATGCTGGCAGGGTTGTCAGCACTGACAGTGCGTACCAGAGCGATGAGAACCAGCGCCAGGTGGTCGGGTACATTGACGGCAAGCCGATGGAATTCTCCCTGCAGCCATTCACCATGGAAGAGACGTCGACTCAGAGTCACTTCGCAAAGTCTGTCGTCCACCTGCCGGTCTACCGCAAGATCTCGCAGCCCCTCACAGTGACGGTCACGCTGACCCCTACGCCGATAACACAGTGACATGCCGTGGCGACGTCGATGCAGTGACACACGGTGACATAGACTTCAAGTATTGTGTATCTCAGGTGATGTTCGTTGCTATATCAATGTGTATGCTTCTTCTAAGTTATTTAAGACTATATTTAAAACTATTTAATTTGTTTGTGAGCGTGTGCTTCGGCACGTGCGCGTGGTGTCCGTGATTGTGTGTGTTGCGATGCTAGTGATCGTGGCAAACATCGCTGCCTACTCTAGAAGACTTGTTTGTGTATCACATTGTTCAACCTGCCTGTTCTTTCATGGAGGCGTATATTTTTCTAACTTAGCGTGTCTTGAAGCTTTATGGGAGATCAACGCAACGGCGGGTTCATAATTTATTGCTTGGCCTCTTCAGGGAAATGGCAGATCAAATTTTTTTAATTATGTTGATTGCTATCGCTGCCAAGCAATCTAATGTTTATCTGGATGAATTTGTTGTTTCTTTTTTTAAATGCTGGGATAAATCAAAATTTAGTAATGACTCTCGACTGTGTCACCTTGAGATATTATTCGTTTGTCTTCTAGCCAATGAGAGATGGCAGTGTCACCATTTTCGCTATCATCACAGATCATTTACAAAAGGCGCTAGTGAAAATGTAGATAATGTGAAGCTATACGTTGTTGTATATTTGACACCGATTGAGCTGTCAATATTAACTTTGGTGCCTTCCTTGCCGTACACATCTGAACGTTCAGTACACTTGTTAACAGCTTAATTGGCACGACGGCAAACATGACAGTTATACTCGCTCTGAGAGCAATTTGTGATGGTGTTTTTCTCATAGTACATTCTGGTGAGCTCTCTGAATGTGGGCAACATCTGTCCCTGGTAATACACCCTGTTTCAAGTAGCAGGGCAGGGAGCATGTTAGGGTGGATTAGATGGGTTGATATCTCTAAGAGGTGGACACTGGTTTCAGCATGGTGACAGGCTGTTTGGGTTCCTTGGATGAAGTATGAAGGGAAGAAATGCCAGCCAGGGATATGTGGGTTTTTGCCATCTCCCAGCGATGCTTTTACGAAATTAGCACAACAATAACAAGACCTGAGCTAGCAGGTAGCCACATCGATTCCCCAGGGATTGCAATGAGACTGGGCGGTCCTTCTTCCAAAGTGGAATGTCACACTTCCTTCGCGATTGCCTGTCCCGCATCTGTCAGGCCTTTTTCAGCTGTTTCGATTACATTCCAATTCGGACGGATGTTTAATCAGCCGCAGTGCACTGTCTGCCATTTCGTAATTACATTTTCCGTCATGACCAAATTACATTTCGAAAGTAGTGTTTTTGTTGATCTGAATGATTTTATAAGTCACTGATAGCAATTTGTGTATTTTCCGGCAAAACCCACACATGATATGGATTGTGGTTCTAGGTAATAGCGGGTCACTGAGTGATTACCAGATTTATATAAATTACCTATTTAGATTTTAAATTAGATTTTCTCGTACGAGGACACTATCTTTAAGTGCTGTGGTGGTTTTGGTATATTGCAGCCACAAAATTGCTGTTGTGGGTTTCAATATCTTTAATGATGTGCACTTAAGCGAGATTGATTCATGCAAATTTCCATGACCTGAAAAAATCCGGTTTTTGTTTTACTGTGACTGAAATGGCAGATTACGAGCAAATGTCTGGCAGTGTTGGGATAAACTATCGCGATGGCAGCGCGGTCGATCAAAAGCAGGCAAATGCATGGATTCAGCGCACGACATTTGAATGATTAGTTTGCTGGCATAAGTATATTTTTATGCATGTTTTATTGTCCGTCCGACTCCTTGCTTTTCTCTGGAGACAGCATTTTAGTTTCAGTGGAAATTGTATCGAACAATTTGTCATTGTCGCTTGCATCTGGTTAATTCCGTGTTCGCTGGGAGGCTGGTCTCTGTAGTGATGAAAGCAAAATTTAGCAACCAGTTGCCCATGGGTTGCTGTTTAAAATAACTTAGCAGCGTACATCGTTTGAAAGAGACACTCTGGCTAGCTGCCTCCATTCAGGCGGGTTGCCACGACAACTGTCGTTACTTCCCTTCTTACTTTAATCCTGGCAGCTGCGGAAGCAAACATTTCAGGTCACACAGGAATTTTACAAGTGTTGTTCGACGAATGCCTAATGGTGCTACGCGTTTCTGAACTCCGACAGATACCAGCGGTCAGAGATTTGGGTGTGCACGCTTACACTCATACATACATGTGGAGATGGTTCCCGCTGCGAAAACGAGCACAGCAGTGATAAAAATGTAAAAATATTAAACAGCTGGCTGGCAGGCTGCAGCCAGTGTCTGTTTCCATCTCTGCTCTCGGAATGTCAGGAATTGAAAATTTGTGGGGCAATTTGCCTAATAGCCGGGGCGTGTATTAATCGATCCAGAGAATGACCGGGACTGGCGGTTGATTTATGAAAAGTGAGGCTTTACTTTGGCTAATTAGAGTCCAGCTCTGTCAACTGGTGCTTGGCTTGTTGAAGCAGCTTACTGAACTGCAGTCACTGCCTGGCACCGGCCAGCAGCATCTAAACTGATGACCTCTGTGAAATTGACAACAGCCCCAGTAGAGAAGCGTGATATCCAGCTGGGTTTTGGGCTGAATATTTTTTTTTGTTTTGATATCATGTCCACAGTTGCCAGACAGGCTTATTGCAAAGTCCTGTTGCTGACAACCTCTTGGGAATTAACCGAAACAGTTGTGCATTCACACATACGGTTATGTGTCCATCTCTGAAATGACCCAGCTTTCTCTCTCGCTCTCTGTCCCCCCAGCAATATTGATCACTCAAAATGCATGTGAACGGACAGTCATGGCGCTGTTGCTCGGCTGTTGTGCCGCTTCAAAATCAAAATGTAATTACCGATATACATGTAACATACACAGCGTCTGCTAGACCTGTTTATATGTGATTGTGAATGTTGTCAACTGGCCAGTGTTGTCGTTCAGTCGTTCCTGTTTATATCCTGTGTAGTATTGTAGACGTCAGTAGTCATATTGTTAACATTGTTACGTCATGATCGTATTGTAATTGACTGACTGTTAGAAGTATGTATTGTCATCTTCGCAATGATGTAGGCATTGCTGTTAATTAATGGTGTTTGCATGTACGAATCGTGATTAGTATTATCACGTACATGTTAAGTTGACAAAGCCATTGCCTTTAGATTGTGTACCAGTGCAGTGTCTGTGGCAATTTTAAGCTCAGGTTAAATATAGCTATTTAGCTATCTCTGTCCTATCAAAGTAGGGCTGGTTGGAGGGATGTAGTTTCACTGCTAATTATGCTCCCAACTTTGTGGTGTACAGGAATAACTGGTGGAACTGGGGCGGGACCAGAGAGCAGGGTATTTGTTTAAGATTTATGCCCAGCATCTGGCCTGCTGCCTAGAGTGTATTTACAGGCCTGGCTTATAACTTCAACTGCACTTCACTTTAGTAACAGTGAAATTCAGCAATGTTACCACTTCAAACCACCAGGGCTGGTGCTGTGCTAAATGAAATAGTCCATAAATTTGTCGCAAACCAGTGGATGGGTACGGTGTAAACAGTGGGTGGAGTAAGCCTTTTTAGGTGTGGCTGAAAACGTTGTGACCGGAAAAACTACATCACACCGTCTATTTAGGCGTGGTCTCCTTCTTATGTAACTCCTCCATCCGGGCGTAGTGTACATATGCAATATTGTCACACTAGCCGTAGCCTGGCCCGGCTCAAATAGTCAAATTATATTTCACGTAAATTATTTATGACTGACTTAGTTGAATTATTTGGGTCCTGGCTCCTGAATGGCGGCAGTGACGATCCACGGTGGCCTCTGTATTTAGCCGCCGCTAAATCCATCAAAATTTCGGCTTTTGTGGCCCAGGCGTCATACCATCATGCGTGCCGTCTTGGCCAGCTATATGCTGCAAGCCGGCAATTATAACTTTAAATGTTTCGGTAATTGCAGGAAATGGAATTTGTTATTGGGCAGGCGCAGTTTGCAGTGTGCCAGTAATTGCCTATTTAAATTGTTGCAAATTGTTGCATCTGAAAACTGATAAAACCTTATGGTAAATTATGCAAATACTATTCCCTCCCTCACTTCTGTCCCACCCAACCCCACCCCAGGAATCTTTCACTGACATCAGTTTGCAGGGGGTGATATCATACCCTTCCCATTTTTTACGGTTTCTCCAGCAGTCACCAACCAGCCCTGTTTGAGGAGGTAGAGGTAGGAATGTAGGTCTGCCCACCCCGGGCAGCTGTTTGCCATTAAACCCATCGATTGCAGCAGTAGCCTCAACCAGTATGTTTTACACACCAGTTGCCACTGTTTTAAATTTAATGTTGAAGGGTAATCCGACTCCCTTAAGTGAAGTACCCATCTTCCTGGCCGGCTGAATGGGGCAGGCCATTGGTGTCACTGTAAGCGCCCTGCCAGAACATTTGATACCTGTGTAAATACTGTAGTGGGACTGAAACAGATGATTATTAAAACCCAATTGCAGGACCACATTTTTAAAGCTGTTATGGAGTGTTTTGGGGTGAACATGAATGTTTTGAGATAATAATGTAGCGTTGTCATCTGGATGTTTACGCAGACTCTCCGTTGAATGCAGGCGTAAATATCAAAGTTGTTATGTGGTGAAACCACCGCGGTTCCGTTTATGTTCACTTGAGACAGTGGACGATCAAGAGAGATTTACATGACAAATTGTGCGTGAACCGTGTTTGTTCAAGTGGTCAGGTGACTTGTGGGTCGAAATGGCTGTCACTGTTTTATTTATGCTATTAAGTACCAGTGAATTCTTGTGTATGTTTCGTATCGGTGAATTCTTGTTTGTGCTTCGTGTCACCACCACTTTTTCAATGTATAGGTAGGTTTTTGTGTTGGTGGGCTGTGACTGACAGTCCTTGGCGTTGCAGTGATGTCAACTACAATTTCTTATGAATTCACAGGTGGTGACTATTGTCATCGTAAGTAGGGTGGCCAGGTGACATTCTGCATTGTCATAGTGTAGCCAAGTGACACTACATGCAAGTGTGACAGAAACACTGTCAAAATGCAATCTGTATCATGTTTGTATGCAAACATAATTCCTAATTGCTATTCTAACAGTGCTGGTTGTAAATTTTAGTTTTATTTATTATAATCTTTATAATCTTGCTGGATGTCCAATACTGATAAAGAACAGAATTTTTTCCATTCCAGAGTGGTCCAATTAAAATTTCTTTATTGTACCATTAATCTAGCACAGAAAAGAAATATACACTTGTGTAGAATCTTGGTTTCAATTTATTGTTTCATTAGTGTGCACTATGAAATTGATTATGGATTCTGATATAACCGGGACTAAAAAAAGGTTTAATGGCGACATTATGCGGCCTTCCGAGCAAGCGGCCAGTCTAACTGTAAATGACATGTCTTTTTTCGTAAAAATTACGCTTAATGCTGGCATAACAGCCATAGCCAGTTGAGGAAGAAACGCGGCGTGTCGTAATTCAGCACTGCATGAAAAGCCACTGTTGCCGGAATTGGTCCTGGTGTGTTGTGAAAAAACCAGACATCTTCAGTTTTAAATCATACACAGCGCAGATGCACATGTAAAAGATATGACAGTTGGCAGGTATCGCACTATAAAAACGCCTTGGAGTCACAGCAGCTAGTCTGTCGTTTTTAGGCCGTGTAAAAAACTCTACCTTGTTTTTGTCAAAGAATTCTGCTTTTCTAATCCTGTGCATCGGGTTTCACGGTCTGGTGGGTTGTCTAACATGGTGTCGCTGATCTTTGAAAGTGGGGCTAATGAAAATATCAATGTGTACATGATGAGCTAAATTGAGTCATTTGTAGGCCCAACTGACAAGTAACTAAGGTTATTACTACAAGTGGTGTTGTTGTGATCTACTCCCTTTGCACCCAGCACTGTTGGATCAGCATGTTTGATGGCATTTATGTTGGCCGGTTAGGTTCCCCTGGACGTCTTAAAGATACAATAAAGTTTTATGTTGAAATTTTAAAGAATTATTCACCTTGTGGTGATGTCATGCGAGCGTTGCAGCACACAAGAGTCAAGGCTGGTCACCCTAATTTAGCTTGAATGTGTACATAAATAATTTTGCACTTGGTGTGATCATGGCTATTTATGAAAGTTTTATTTTTGTGTGATGTGTGCGTACACGTAGCTATTGCTGTTATCATAGTCATAGTGCGAGCTGATTTCTGCTCAGCCAGTGTCGAAGTGTACACTTGCCGTGGTTAACGGTTGCTAGATAATTTACCGCAGGCTGTTTCAACAAAATGCTTACTGGATTAGTCAAATTGCGATCATAAATTGCTTGTCGCAGAACTTGCCGTGCTGTCTGTTCCCGTGGCAACTGCGGCGGCAGTGGCGCCACCTTGAGTCTGTGGAGGTACAATCTCACTGAGTCGGTTTTTTGTTGTGTGTATTTGTCCAGGCTTCCTTGTGTCTAAGTATCAATGTGTGTAACAATGGCATGGGCAGCGGCAAATAATCCATGCTGTGGCTTGATTATCGGGTACAAGCAGCCTCCGTGCACATATTATTAACCGGAGTTGTTTAACGTTGTGCGTTACAGACAGGTCGAAGACGAGGATTACCAAAGAGTTAGTCGCTGATTCGGGGGCACGCGTGTTTTGTGGATGCAGTGAACTGAGCTCGGTGTACCGCTGTGTCGGTCAGCGACGGCACTTATACGAACTACCTCACTGTGGCAAGAATGCGTGTATATAGCTAACCTCAAGAGTTCTTCAGGCCTCTGCGGTTTGCCATCGGCTACCGCTGTATTAATGTTATTGATACTATTATTAAAGTGTGGCTAGATTCTATGCTATTTCCACTCAGTCAGTATTGAAATTAACTCGTTGTTGGTGTTGTGTATAAAACTACAGTCGTGTGTGTATGTGTAAGGAACGAATGACTGCCTTTTCTACGAGACGTAGCTCAGGACAGAGAGACCAGCCTGTACTGCCTCTGGTTGACCTCAGAGTAAGAGGTGAGGAGATATCAACAGCAGTAGTGCTTGTCTGTCTGTGTGCGTCAGTTTGCATCTGAAATCCTTTCTGTAATTTATTGCTGTATGGTTGAAATGTGTATTTTATGTTACCGTGACTGGCTAGGCGGGAGCTGTTTGTTGTAATAACCTCCTCTGCGTGGTGGCGTGCTTACTCTACCGCTGCCTCCTGTTGGTTTTACTGGCATGGGGATTTTAATGCCTGTAGTATTTAAAAGTTGACATGGTTGTCTTGGTGAGAGGTTGAACATCGTACTGGTATTGAAGGGCTGGGCCTGTAACTTTCTTGTCTGCTCCAGTTTCAACATGTCCTGGACAACAGACCATGTGTTGTGTGCACTCAGAGAATGAAATACCTGGTTTATTTAAAAAATGTGGCTACATCCTTCGATGTACCGGAAAGAATTGCCAGACACGTAGGCACATCTGTTTAGTAATACTCAGTTAGGTATTTGCATAATTGACCAGTTTGGCACATTATGGCTGAAATGTCGGAAATTGACAGAAACTATGTAGGAAACTATGAACAATTATTATTTCATTGTCCTGTTGTGTCCTTAATAAAAAAATTCTTAGGTAACCACAAAGTCAGGTATTTTTATCTGAGATGCACATGCATACATGGTCACTGTTACCATGATGTTTGGTTAAATGACAGTTGACACTTGATTACAGTGATGTTTGGTCATGATATAAATATCGTTTTCATACACTGGTACAGGGATTAATTATTACACGTGTGAATGCATGTATTCGGACACAAAAGGCCCACTTAGTTTGGCCTGTGTCTTGACACATGTATGGTGTATGTAAATAGTTTTGTATACATTCTGAGCAAATGTTGCTGTAGGCAAATGTTGGATAATGAAAGGCTGTCAGACCTAACCTGACTAGAGAAACCAGCTGGGTTAAGTTCTACTTTGCTAGCTGCCTGCCAAAGCTGTTTGTCTTTACCAGTAGCTGATTATTTTTCATGAGACCGTGTTTATGTGCAATATCAAATGTTGGCATTTTATTTGCCTGCTGTTACCTTCTAGTCATTATTGTCATGTTTCTTGTTGCCTGTTGTTCAACATGGCAAAACATGTAATCATGCTTTGATTGGGTTGAAAAATACCACATCGTCCTGTTGGCTGTTTCCTAATGGCGCCAAATCAAAACGTTTGTAGTGATTAACCTTTTTCTCAGTGGTTCAGTGATGTGAATTTTTGATATGCCAGTTTTAATTTCGCCAGACAGTCGGCGATATTCTTTCTGTCCCATGATTGCAAAGGTTGCAATGAGCAAATCAAAACTTTGGGCGTGACAGGCGCTGCCGCCTGGCGATAATCAAAAAAACAACTGAGAACAGGTGCTGGCGCGCTGCGGAAAATGGCAGCATCGCCATGTGCTGGTGGGCTAATTCGTGTGCACGGAAATTATCCGTTTGGAATATGTGATGAGATGGCGTGTTCTGTTGTAATTAGTGTGCCTTTATCGTGTGTGATTACGGACAAGTTGATATTGACGGACTGCTTTGGGATAGCTTATTTACAATTGTAGAGCTCCGTAGTCGGCGCACCGTGATGACAGTGTGTTGTTTTAAAATAATTATTTATTTCTAGTTTTAGACACTGGTTGTTTACTACACCCTGCATGGATGTCTGAATAAAATGTGGTTCACAAATTAAACGTGTTATTTACTATGACGTTACGTATTCACGTAGTGACGTAGTCAGAGCTGCCAAGTCACCTGCTTTGGGAAGGAAATCTCATTTTTGCAAAATGTTTTGGCTTCCTGCTTCTCTTCTTTCAAATAATCTCCTTCTTTTGAACCAATATTTCCTATTAACAGTAGTACATAATGCATACAGTGACAACATTCGCACCTTCATTTTTCAAACACTTCCGTACTGTGGGAGGGGTTAACCTCTTTACTTTGTTTCATCTACAGCACAAGATTCACTTTCCGCCTGTTCCGTAAACTTGGCGCCTCTGCGTGGTCCATAGTGCAACCTGCGAGACCATCACTTCGTCCCCGTCCAGTTTACCTAGTAGCACCATAGGCCCTACACGGGTCCGTTCACAATTGACCCATTCGTACAGAGCGTACTAAGGGGAGAGTTAAGGTGCGCGTACCAATTTAAATCAATGTTGGTCACAGGCAAATATGCCCACCGTTGCGTCATGCAGCGCCACGCGTTGATCTGTTACGGAACTACTATTCATTCGCTGCTCGGACGTCTTTCGATCTAGACAATAATTGCCATTTTAAAGCGCAAATTCAGTGAGGGGAGCGGGTTTGAGGATTAGTACGCTTTGCAAGATACGGTAAATGTCAACACTTGTGAACGGTCCATGTCACAGGAGGGACTGACTGCACGACCGTGAAACGTGCTCAACGATATTTCTCATGTTGGAAGCGTCCAACCTCTCATCTCCCACCTGTTTGCTGCGCCAACCTCCCGAGAGTCCACCTCCGACCGACCTCCAATACTATATCGGACCCCCATCAGTGTCTAGGGCCAACCTCCCACTTCCTGCCACCCTCTCACTATACTGGCTGCAAAGTAGAGGAAATGAAAGGCATCGATAGATCAACGTTACACACATGAAATCGATTCTGAACAATATTATTGGATTGCCATCGACTGCCATCGCCGGTTCTCTCGGAACGGTGCCGTATGCCTGCTCAAGTAGGCACTCGTCAGCATATCCCACTGTCGCATTCTGTTGTATCTCCAACCTGTCCTTTCGTCTTCAAAATAGCGGTATAGCGTAAATCACTACGTAAAAAAATATTTTCTTGATCAACATTCACTTCTGGTCATTTGACTTCGCAAAAAAAACACGTAAGTTGCTTTTTGTATCATTGACAGTCATACAACTTTAGCCCCACACAGTTCCAGGTTTTTCGTCTGTACAAAAGTCACCTACATTTAAAACCCGATATATTTTCATAGCGACATTATAAAACTTCCATTCACCGGCCTATTCCCATCGTCCATATATTAAAAAAAATATCCCACAGCAGGGAACTGACTCTGGCATGAGGGAAACTTTGTGAAGGCCTGGTACCTTTTAGAAATTAACACATGCCAGAGGAAATCAAATGAAACTTTGACCTACATTAAATTATATACTAAATGACTAATTGTTTCATGAATTATCGGTAGTGCATGTACACAAACAACCAAAACTCCCGCGTTAGCATTAGAACGGGCTGTCTGGAACCACTTCAAACTTGAGAGGCCGTCATTCCCAGATATCCAGGCACATCGTCAGCGTTTTTTGCAACCGTCTGACAGTGGTGCCACATGGGGAATGCTTAAGAACTACCCGTGCATTCACATTATTATGGAGAATACACTCGTTCGTGATACTAACCGGTTGGTTCCCCGTCCACCATGCAAACTAGCCACTGCAAAATAACCAATTGATATTAACTAGTGTTTAAAAAGCTACATTGCCCAATTGTCCGGTTTTGCTCAAATATCCCCTCGAGGGGTGTGGCAGGGGTGTCAACCTCCCATCTCCCACCTATTTTTGAGGCCCCAGCCCCCATTTCCAACCTATTTTTAGGACCAGCCACACACCTCCCACTTCCTGCTACGCCCCACCCTCTCGTACATAGAGTGACTGTGTTTAGCTAACTGAATGACGCATACACAACGTTTAGTCAAAATCACATCCAGCTTTTAATCAAGTCGCAAACGCACTTACTCTCAAAATGAGCAGTTTTCGCAAAATATTAATATGCTTAATTACGCGTCTTCAACTCCGCTGTACATTGCAACGAGTCACTGTCAGAGGTATTTCAAACGTTATAACTTTGCTGGCGGAATACAGTTACTTCTTGACAAATAAAATAACTGAAATCTGCTAAAATGTCTATTTCTAGGCACTGCATTCGATTAACCCTAAATATATTGCGAACGCACCTTGCTATACCAATTTGTTGGTTACTGGAACACCGTGTGGCGCCACTATGCGTCATGAGCACAACAGAGGCGCCACACTGTGACCGGGAACCAACCAACGACGCCAAGTATGTCCTATAGATCCTGATAGATGGCAGCACGTTTTTCATGCAGACTGTTCTCGCAGAGGTATTACATCTTTGGTGGAAGTGCCTGTGGCTGGAAGTGAGAGGTGGGAGGTTGTTCCCAAACAAATAGTGGGAGATTAGTCTAAAAATGGGTGGGAGGTGTAATTGGACTCTCAAAAATTACGAGAGGCGGGATGTTCCAATGGCCTTCCAAACAGGTGGGAGATGGGAGGTTAATTGCTTAATTGCTCAAAAAAAAAACACGTAGGAGACATGATGTTTGTCTCTATACGTTT
Source organism: Lamellibrachia satsuma (assembly GCA_033239005.1). Classification (NCBI taxonomy): domain Eukaryota; kingdom Metazoa; phylum Annelida; class Polychaeta; order Sabellida; family Siboglinidae; genus Lamellibrachia; species Lamellibrachia satsuma. The sequence continues at coordinate 9,797,516 of BSQZ01000007.1, read as the reverse complement.
GTAGATCGTGTCGAGCCCCTCGTTTAATAACGTTTGTGGGTTCAATTAGCTAACATGCTTGGAATTGCGGACCAAGCGCTCCTTTAAAATTAGAGACGGACCCGTCGTGACTAAACGATAGCTATCTGTATGATTAAGACATTGTACGACACTTACCTTCCCAGGTGTGATTACTAACTTGGGCCAGTAGTACTGTATTGGTATGCCAACCCTGGGCCAATGTCGGTTGTACGTCGGCAGCCATTGCCTGGTAGGAGCTTGGTGTGCCAACCTAGTGCCAGTGATGGTGACCAATATAACGCCATAAATTGACTAGTCTTGGCATGTCAATTTTGGTCCAGTGCTGGGCTAAGCAACAAGTTGCCATTGTTGGGCCAATGTTGACCCTGTGGACATTCATCCGTCTTGGCCCAATGATGGCATGCCAACACAGGGTCAATACATCAGCATGGAAGCTGGAAATGCTATGTGAATTATTGACGTAGCCTAACGACAAAACGAACGTTGAAAACATGCTTCAAATTAAGATGACGAACGCGATGACGGCGTCATCCTGTTCAGAGGTAGGTGGGCGGATGTAGTTCAGAAGCAAGAAAGACACGCGGTGAAAGTGTAATAGTTTTGAAAAAAAAACATCACCAAAGGGTCACGTCACAGTTACAAACCACTGAATAGTCATGTCACAGTTACCTATAACCGAATAGTCTCGTCACAGTTACACATCTACGAAGAGTCGGAAAGCTTCTCACTTAGAGTTACAACATTGTGGAATGATTTACCGGAAGTAGTCGTAAAAACCGTGTAGATAAACACATTGGAGTACTGAAGAAATGTTCTACAACTACAAACGCCTTGCCAGGAAATTTCAAGGGGAAGTTAAAGATCTGACCACAGAAGCTAACGGTTTCGGACAGGAAAACCTCTACATAAACCTAAGTAAGTAATGACGAAAGGAATGTTGCTATGCTTGTGTATTATTATGATAGTTGGTGTGTGTTCCTTTGGCAAGGGCGACTACGTGAGCAAAAAGTTTTTTTTGGAAATTAAATTATCAATAATCCTACATATATGACGTCCCGCACAGAAACAAATTTAGGGGGCAAGCTTTGTAACCCACTAGTTTACCATGCTATCATGAAGTGGCGCAACGGAAAAATACGGGAAAAAATAAGCCAAAGGGACCAATATCTCCTTCCTATACTAGACGGAAATGTTTTGTTCAGGAATCAGACTCTCATTGCGACTGAACGTTTCCTTGTTGGCGTCAGACCAAGGAGGAAGCTGGCAATGACATTTCCTTGTTGGCGTCAGGCCAAGGAGGAAGTTGGCAATGACATTTCCTTGTTGGCGTCAGGCCAAGGAGGAAGTTGGCAATGACATTTCCTTGTTGGCGTCAGGCCAAGGAGGAAGCTGGCAATGACATTTCCTTGTTGGCGTCAGGCCAAGGAGGAAGTTTGCAATGACATTTTCTTGTTGGCGTCAGGCCAAGGAGGAAGTTGGCAATGACATTTCCTTGTTGGCGTCAGGCCAAGGAGGAAGCTGGCAATGACGTTTCCTTGTTGGCGTCAGGCCAAGGAGGAAGTTGGCAATTACATTTCCTTGTTGGCGTCAGGCCAAGGAGGAAGTTGGCAATGGTATTTCCTTGTTGGCGTCAGGCCAAGGAGGAAGTTGGCAATGACATTTCCTTGTTGGCGTCAGGCCAAGGAGGAAGTTGGCAATGACATTTCCTTGTTGGCGTCAGGCCAAGGAGGAAGTTGGCAATGACATTTCTGCAACCTGACTTGAAGTGTTGCGCAGGTGTTACTGACAGGTGAAGCCGTATATCACGGCTCAGCGCAATTATACCTGGCAACCAAAACACATCGTTAACCGAGTATCGTCTTCAGCGTGGTGAAGCGTCTTCAGCACAAGAACACGTTGATGGATGATCGATTATTCCGCAGAGTCTGACAACAACAATAAAACAAATGGTTCATCGTGACCCAGAACTGCTTGATATCATCGTTACCACAGCAAAGTAAAAGTTGGAGCCACTCACGTATTATTGGCTTAATTAATTTAAGTTCAAATCCATTGGGGGCCTGGAGGTGTTGGGTTTGAGGCCATGGGGGACAAGCTTAGTCACTTGTTAGTGTGCCAGGCTGCCAAGTAGTGACGCAATAGGGTACATACGAAAAAAATGCGTGGTATGGCTCAACGTCCAATGCGCCCCCTTTCAATGGGAATATCATGTGCCCCTTCAATGGGAATATCTTGTACAAAGACACTCAGGGCGTGGTCCATCAAGTACTAAGCAAATACGACGATTGTTTCAAGGTGCGCCGTGTTTGACGCCTGCGTTGCGTAACTCCTGCGGACATTCCCGAGACACTGCTGCGTCAAATGACGTAAGCACTGTCTGGCACCTGTACACCTTCAAGTAGCATGAACCTACGTATCCAGTTTCCATGGCACTATGACAGTATTATTATTATTTCTTTATAAACAACATTAATGTATTTTATTAAAATAACCTATCCATGTTATACGGATAGACTATAATGCAATTAATAATTATATTTAGTTCTGACATTGCTTTTAGAACATACAATGATATCATATTCCATTTTTTTATTATTATTCCTTTATTAACAATGTTAATATAGTCATCATTGATCATTTTATGTTTCAGACTAAAGACAATTACAGTAATATATTTAGCTATGTTGATGTGTAGTTGGTAGAGGCCAAATCATGATAGTAGGTTATTATATTATTATTTTGTTGTTGTTGTTTGTTTATAATTTTTTTTATATATCAAGACTATAACCAACCTGAGTCTATGTGCACATATAATTTAATAGGCACCTGTGATTGTTAATAATGCGATTGTTAATGATTGGCAGTCCTATATCACCATTGTATTGTGACTTGTTTTGTCATCATTAATTTCGGTACCTCGATGACCTCTGTGGTACGCATTTTTCTTTTTATTATATTTGTCATATTATATTATTTGTCATATAATATATAGCAGACAATCGGTTTTAATTGCATATTTATTAACCAGAATTACATATCCAAATAATGTATGATGACGAATCATTTATTAATTTTCAAGGAGGTGCTAACCGCAATTCTTTATTTAATATATTAGAGTTAGATGAAACATTTGATGAAGATATTCAACCAATAAGTCATTCCCCTTATTATGATCTTGATAATTTTAAGTTACTGGCAGAAAGACACAACGAACGTTTTAATATACTAAGCACAAACATAGAATCAATTAATGCTAAACACAGTGAAATATAAGCCTTCCAAGAAGAACTTAAGCTGATAAACTTTAAATTTAGCTTAATATGTTTTCAGGAATGCTAACTTTCCGAGAATGATGATATGTGTCATTTACAACTTGAGGGATATCAGTGCATTAAACAAGGTAAAACATGTGGTAATAAAGGTGGACTGGTCATGTATTTAAGCAAAACATTTAACTACAAAATAATGTTGTCTCTTAATCAGTATCAAAATTGGGAAGGTCGATTTATTAAAGTAACTGGTGGTGGGCTTTCTAAATATATAATAATCGGTAATATTTACAGGCCCCCAAGAGACTTTAACGAAAATCATAAACAATTCCTTTCCGAATTTACACCTATCATTTCGTCATTTGACAGAAACATCTCAAATGTTATTATTGCAGGAGACTTCAAAACCTTTTGAAAATAAACAAAAATGAAGTATTTTGGGAATTTTTTTAGCTACACTTAGCGAACTTCTTTGAACATCGTCGTCAGTTGTACTGTGATATTGGACGTCGGTTGTAGAAAACTGTTCCTGTAGATAACCAGGAACAGGGTAATATATTGTGATAACGTTGATCATTGGTGAATAAGCATAGTAATATCATATATATTTTAGTAGTAATAGCGCTTACCTAAAGTTGGACATATAATTTAGGATTCAAACTTAATACACCTCCCAGAAATTACGACCAGGCAAATACACTACATTTCAATATTGTTTTTAAAGAAAGCGAAATTATGCATATTCATGCATTTAATTAACAATAAGTGTGGTTGTGTTAAAAAAGTAACATCGCAAGCTGCAGTGTGAGAGATCATTAATAGAATGTTATAGAAATACGCACGTAGATTAAAGCAAATTCGTTGGTGGTGTTATTCAAGAATCAGTTACGTGCTACTACATGACTTCCTGGTACAGTATCGTCTATTTGTGCATCTCATATTCTACAGATAAATTGCGGAAAATGCTTCGACTGTTATGCCAATTTTATATTACTACATTGAGAATAGAGCAAAAACCCGAAACCACCTGTAAACGTTCGAATTGCTGCTTGCAATAATATGCCATCGGGCGGTGTGACGTCACGGTAGGCACTTCGATACTGTGACGTTATTATCGACGATCGGTAATAATCCATGCTTAATAAATACTAATAATACACACAACATCGAAATAATATGACACGAATCAAAGTAGTCTCTTTGCGAGCACAGTTAATGTTGAACGACAACAGCAACTGCCTTTTAACGTGAGCGTGATATCGCGGCAATAGAAAATCACTTTGAATTTCGTATGACGTACATTTTGACTACCATGTTGCGGTGTGATGTCACTGTCACTGCATAACAGTGTCTCGGCTGGCTCGTTCTGATGTTGCAGACGATCACTACTAACACTAGTGCTCTCTGTTCTTGCTCAACGAGACGTGGGAGTGCATTGTTGGCAAGACGTTGCAGCCTCGTCTCCGAACATTCACTACGGGAAACAGACATGCGCAAAGACCGCACCACGTCATTTCCGGCAAAACAGTCGCGAAGTTAACGTGTTACGTGATGAACGACAGCGTTGATCGATCGAAACCATTGATGTCTATGAGCCGACGTGATTTAGAACAATCGGGGCTCTCGATCACGTGGTTCGGGAGCCCCGATCACGTGATCGGGAGCGCCGACGGGAGCGGGCGGGACATCTAAATCGAGTATCGGACGATTGAAACGGGGAACTTGTAAGTGGCTGTTTTAGTGGCGCATTTTTGGATCTTTGAATATTTTATGGAGGATGACCTCATAGACATCGATCACTTGGATGCTTCTGTTGCTGCATCACTGTAGGAAGTCGGCAATAACAAATTAATGGTTTGTTGCTGCATGTGGTGTTTTATAGATCACCGCAGCAAAACATTCGGCTTCGCAAATAGAAACGGACAACAAGTGCATTGTGATTATTTAGCATGACCTATCCTGTTATTATTTAGCATGACCTATCCTGTTATTATTTAACATGACCTATCCTGTTATTATTTAGCATGACCTATCCTGTTATTATTTAACATGACCTATCCTGTTATTATTTAGCATGACCTATCCTGTTATTATTTAGTATACCTATCCTGTTATTATTTAGCATGACCTATCCTGTTATTATTTAGCATGACCTATCCTGTTATTATTTAACATGACCTATCCTGTTATTATTTAGCATGACCTATCCTGTTATTATTTAGTATACATATCCTGTTATTATTTAGCATGACCTATCCTGTTATTATTTAGCATGACCTATCCTGTTAAAGGTAAAACAAGGCCGCTCACTGTTTGTGTATATATATAACTGACTACTTACAGAAGGGTTAATATTAGCCGGCTGCTAATACTTCAGTCTATACATTGACACTAGTTCCCAGGTAAGCCTATATATATATATATATATATATATATATATATATATATATATATATATATATATATATATATATATATATATATATATATATATATATATATATATATATATATATATATATATATATATACGTTGTCTTTTACCGTAATATTTGTCACGGACACGTGGAGTTCTAAGACCCCTTATCCCATGGCATAGGGGGTCTTGAGACCCCTAAGACCCCCTGGATCCGCTGCTGGTGACAATCGACAAGAACCCGAAGGTTGCTACGTCAATGTGGGACGATTGCTAAAGGACTGTACAGAATTTAGATCTGCCTGCCCAGTCTATTCTTGGAAGTGTCCACAGTGGCTGTAGGCAAACAAGTTGTTTTGTCTGAAGCTCCGTCTTATCATGCACAAAACAGCGTCATCCATTGCACAGCTTTCACGTATTCTTCTTGTAGCTATTCATATTTTATATAAGTATTATTGTCATTATTATTTATTTATTTATTAAAATAGAGCCGCCTGTTTTAATATAATATTTTTTACGCTTTTAAACGTTATTTTATCTTATTTATTCCGTTAAACCTGACATCATAGTTGCATGTGAAACTTGGCTCAAGCCCAATGTCAATAGTAGCGAATTCATGCCACCTACGTATGACCCTTTCAGGAATGACAGAGCGGATGGTTATGGAGGGATCATGATTGCCATCAAGACTGGACTTGTCGCAGAACACATATCTATAATGTCACCGTGCGAGATTGTAGGAGTGAAAATTCAGACCGCACAGCCACACCTTTTCGTATTACTCGGAGTTTACAGACCAACAGACAACACATCTGATTACACAAATTGTATGTGTGATGCCATATCAAGCATAGCCAGGAAATTCCCAAACAGCCCCCTGTGGATTGCAGGAGACACAAACCTCCCAGATGTCGAATGGCAAACAAACACCATATGGAAACATGAGTACACTAAACGGATAAATGAACTCTTCATCGACACATTTGCCATGGTGGACTTATCACAGATAGTCACCTTCCCGACAAGACTTGACAACACCTTAAATGTCTTCATAACAAATCGATCTTCTCTCGTCAACAGGTGCGAGCCAATACCAGGGGTCAGTGAACATGACGCAGCAGTCTACGTAAACTCGGACATCGTGCCAAAAAGACAAAGACCTGTCCAGAGGAAGATCCACATATGGTAGAAAGCAGACACTGAACTGATCAAGGAAGAACTAGCTGCTTTTGCTGAAGAGATGCAAACCCGATACAACCCGGACACACCTGTGGAAACATTGTGGGCATTATTTACAGCCAAATGCTAAAGTGCATTGGCCAATCACGTTCCAACAAAACTGTCTTCCCAGCGCTACAACCAGTCCTGAGTCAACGGCAACATACGAAACCTGTCTAGAAAGAAAAAGAAATACTACAAGAAGGCCCAGCGACCCAAGTCTGACCAGGACATGGCAAAGTACCGGGCTACAAAGAATCGTGTTCAATCAGAGTACCGCAAGGCGTATTACCAATACATTAACTCCATGATAGGAGAAAGCAACCAGAATGGGGGCAATCTGAAGAAGTTTTGGTGTTTCATCAGAAGCAAGAAAAATCACAACAGCGCAGTAGCCCCACTCAAGAAGAATGGCATTGTCCAGACTAAAGCTGATATTCTTAAAGTCCAATTCTCAACAGTCTTCACGAAAGGAGGCAAGAGCAACATACCGAACCTTGGAACTAGCAAATACAGTGTCTTACCAGATATCACAGTATGTGAAAAAGGCGTGAGAAAACTTCTGGAAGCAGTTAAACCCCATAAAGCCATTGGACCTGATGTGATTCCTGCCATGCTCCTGAAAGACTATGCCGCTGATATTGCACCAGTACTGACGCTCATCTACCGGGCATCCCTTGATCAAGGCACCGTGCCGGTAGTTTGGAAACATGCCTGGGTTATTCAAGTCTACAAGAAGGGAGATAGAGGTGCACCATCAAACTACAGACATATCTCTCTAATGAGCATTTCCTGCAAAACACTGGAGCACATCATACACAGCAACTTCATGGACCACCTGGAAAACCTCAACATACTAACTGACTACCAGCATGGCTTCCGCAAACGTAAATCTTGCGAAACCCAGCTTATCCAAACAGTTGATGACCTAGCCAAGAGCTTCCATGATGCTGGACATATGCTGTACCGGAACATCAATGCAACAGCTGACGCAGATAAATTGCAAGATGACAACGACAAGTTGCAGAAGTGGGAGGCAGTCTAGTTGATGGAGTCAATCCATACAAGTGCGAGATTATCAGAATTACCAACAGACGGAAGAAGAAAGTAGCCAGCTGCTACTCGATCCACGGGAAAGCTCTGAAGGAGGTCACTGGTGCCAAGTACCTTGGAGTAACCATCGAGAGGAAATTAACATGGCATGATCATATCGGCAACATAACAAAGAAGGCCAACAACACCACGGCTCTCTTACAGCGCAACATCAGCAGCTGCCCCCAAGCTATCAAATCGCGGTGTTGCCAGACCTTTGTAAGGTCCGTTGTGGAGTATACGTCGGCGGTATGGGACCCATCCATCGAAAAGTACACCAAAGCAGTTGAGAATATCCGGAGACAAGCAGCCCGCTTCGTAATGAACGACTACCGGCGACGCAGCAGCGAAGAGCATATGCTTGAAAGTTTGGAATGGAAGTCACTGGAGCGAAGACGAGCTGATGCCAAGTTGATGATGCTGTACCGCATCAACCACAAACTGGTTGACGTGTCAACGAAGTCACTCGCCGTCACCAGCACGCACCAGAGGCAGCGCTTATCGCTTCTACCAGACTTTCACCCTCGTCGACGCTTACAAATACTCGTTCTTCCCCAGCGTCATCAGACTATGGAAAAAGAGCACACACGAATTAGTTAGCCAACCGTCATTAGAAAGGTTTAGACAGTGCCTTTTCACCATGCTAACATAGAACAGTTGTATAGTCCTTATTATTAGATATCATATAGTCCATGCACTAATGTATTGATAAACTATGCAGACATATTCTAACCAACACGGACCCGAACAAGCACTACATCACCCGCTTCCGCGCAACGGTGATCACGGCTCGAAAATACTCGAAATTACTTACTAAACCGATTTTACTATGTATGGATTTCAAGGTACATAGTATATGTTAACTTCAGTTCATATTTAACAACTGTATTAACCCGATGATAAACGCCAGCCTTATGCAACTAAAATCAAGAATATTACACCTGTGGTTTACTCAGAATATATTCTAAAAGTGGGAGATTCCGGTCATTTCTCCGGTTGACTGAAGGCTAACAAGTTAACCAGCTCGACTGATAAGAAATCGGGATAACCTAGACTACTTGTGACGTATTAAGCGAGACCGGTATACACAGAACCAACGCAGTCTCAAACATGTTACTGTTTTACAGAAAGAGGACTAGTTTAGTCAACAAAGGCTAATATATGTTATGTAATATATGTTGACTTTGGATGCAAACAGCATGGCCATATACGATTGGCAAGTGTAGGAATAGGCGTATACAAATATATGTTTATTTGGAGAGCTAATATTGCCAGATTATGACACTCGTCTAACAGTACTTAATTATAGTTATGTTTTAATAACCCTTATAGGTGCATAGGCCCCAAACGATTACTTTTGTTGCCCTTGAACTCGTGTGTTCTTCCCGATGACGTAAACAATAATTCCGTCGTCAGCGCACCCGTCGTTTTGTACGCGGTGACAGTACGACGTGTTATGGTGTAAACAAGTAGTTCCGTTGTATAATAATAATAATAATTATTATTATTATCTTCTATGGCGCCTATATCCTCAGGAATCTGAGCTCAGATGCGCAATAAGACAGAATTATTAAGCATAATTGTGAACAGGGACGCGCAAAATCATTATCAGAACGAGGGAACGAAGATTTATGGTGGAAATGCAATTTGGAATAAATGTCTTGAGTTTTTTTCAGATGTTTTCAGACCCTAGGCGCATCGACAGAGAAAGCACGTTTGCCCAAGTAAAGTTTTGTTTTAGGCACAACAAGTTGTGGAATTGATGATCTGAGTTGCCTATGGATATCTGAAAGATGCAGGAGACTAGCCAAGTAGGGTGGTTATTGTGTAGATAGAGCACGATATGTAAGAGTGGACCGCTTAAAGTTAATTCGATAAGTAACAGGAAGCCAGTGTAACTGTTTAAGTAGTGGTAGTGATGGTGAAAACCGAGGCGCCCTGAGTACCACACATGCCAGACAATTTTGTACTCATTTAGCCAAGCCTCTTTTAGCAACGTTATTTAGTAGTGAATTACAATAGTCAAGATGGCTACTGATTAGTGCTGCTGATATTGTTTTAGCAGTAGATATAGATATGTAACGGCGAATTCAACGGAGATCACGGATATGATAGAAACATGATTTACCTACTTGACAAATATGCTGGCGAAAGTTTAAGTCACTATCAAACCAAGACTACACCTAGATTACAAACAGTATATGATAGGAATGTATGACTGCCAAGCAGTTTAAATAGAAAATGGCTGATGATCCTATTTCATTGTTGCTTAGTGCCAATAATAATAAGGTCTCTTTTATCTGGATTAAGCTTTAGCTTACTTGACTCCATCCAAAACAAGATATCAGTAATTTAAGACACTAACTTAAAGTCGAAACAGATTCCTGTGCATCTGATTGTGAAAGTGATATGTAAACCTGTGTGTCATCAGCATACAGGTGATGACTGAGATTATGATTAGTAATGACTTAGCTGAGAGACGTAGTATATATAAGCTAAACAGAACAGGGCCACGGACGGATCCTTGCGGCACTCCGAATGGAAGGTGTTGTGGGCAAGATAGTGTACCAGATATGTTAATGCTTTGGTGTGTGTCTGAAAAATATGATTAGAACCACCGAAGAGCTGTGTCAGAAATGCCAAAATGTCGATGAAGGCATTGTAAAAAGATTAAATGATCAATCGTATTGAAAGCAGCTGAGATGTCTGGTAAAGTGACTGCTGTGTTACAGGGCATATTTAAATATTTTCACAAGCTCTAAATTGCTTTTGCGGTATGTTGTACCAAAATATATCACACAGAAAATGGTCAGTGGCGTATTTAGGGGCGCACTGGGCCATGACCCCCCCGGCTTAAAGTTTTTAATTTTTTTCCCGTATTTTCCGTTGCGCCGCTACATAGTAGCATGGTAAACGAATGGATGGTTAAGTTTGCCCCCCCCCTCCACCCCCGCCTCTTTGGCCTTCCCTTTGCGAGATCCTAGATACGTCACTCGGCCTCTTTTCTGGATGCATACGAAGAACGTATCAACACAGTGGCTATATAGTCATGCCGAACCATGGCAGTACCCCCCGCCCCCGGGGCCGAACCCACCAACAGTTCACGATCAGTCACGGGGCCGGGTCGAAACTGAGGGTTATCAAGTTTGGATGCGTTTTTCTGAAGAAAAAATAAATGGGGCCTAGCCCTAGCCTAGACTGTGTAATTTTCACACATTTGATTGATATTACTTTAATTGTTGTAACAGTTTAAATAAATTGTTTAATAACATTTTTATGGGGCCCGGGGAACGCTTAAATGGCCATCAATGCCATTAGCTAGCAATGACAAGTGTAACTATGGTCTTAATCACACAACAACTAAATTCATTCAACAGCACATATAAAATGAATACCGAGTAGTCCGTCAGGTGTCCGTCCGCACGCCTGTACGCCGCCAGTTGCCAATGGCAACTTAATGCCAACTTGCCGTCTACAGAGCTACTCAATGGGCACTGGCCATTTTGTACATTTATAGACATAAGCACGTCGGGTGGTGGACGTGTAATGGCTGATCACCGGCGTTGCGGTCGACTCGGTCTCGTTAACAGCTTCCCTAGGTGAGTGCGACATCACGGCTCCAGGCAGGCACAACGAGAGTGTTTATAAATATCATATTTTGATATAGTAATAGTTTGAGATCGTGCGGCATCTAGGGACTGCGCCCCGGTAGTCTAGGCCTGAAATTCTGGACGCATGTTGACATGCCGGGGGCGTGAACGGAGCCGATGTGTGTGTTTGGCGTCAACTCCAGCGATGTTTTGTATGTTTACATTTTCTTCTGAAAGTGCTGTGACCTGTGTCACTGTGTGTGCGTGTGCGTGTGTGTACATGTATCAGATTTGACAGGTGTCAACCAATCGCGCGGTTACTGTATATGTAGTGTATACAATGTCAGTAGCATAGCCATAGCCATAGCATAGGCATAGCATAGGCATTGAAGTTTTTAAAAATGGTTGATTGACTTTCATTGAATATAGTTACATAATTAATGAGAATAAACAACACGTACAGATCTCTGCCATAATGCCGTGGTTACATGACATCTATCCCTTCCCGGCGACCCATGCCAGGTTCCATCCTTTCTAGTCATTGGTCAATGGAACAAACTGCCAAATGATTGTGTTAATGCTAGTAGTGTGAATATGTTTAAAAATAGAACTGACACATATTTGATAAGGGTGGGCTACACACAGATGAGAAAAGTGTTGGACTCTCGATAAGCCAATGGCTTCCTTGTCCACTTGCCATCTGGAACTCTGGAACTTGTATTTGTCAGAAGAAATATGAGCATCAAACTTGCAACCATTTATATAGGAGTCAGCTTAAAAACCATGTCTGAAGGGCCAGGCGATGAATTTTTTTTTACATACGTCAGGCAAGGCAACAGTTGCAAGTTGAGAATATGGATTTAAAAAATGGTGAAAGTGGTTCAGAAACAGAACCCTTCAGAATGTAGATGTTCGATAGAAGAGTTAGTGCCTGTCACAGACACAGAGGCAGAACTTGTAGCCAGTTAGAAAAAATATAAATCTCCCAAACAATCCAAACAAAATGTTCCCATTCCCAATAATATTGGTGATACCAGATCGTTGATGGAGAAAGAAATAGCATGGCAGAACTTAGCCATTTCCATATCTTCAACAGACATGCAAATCACCAATTAAATGTTTTGGCCATAAGAATAAAAAAGAATAACAAAGTAGGTGTGAAAATAAATGTGATGGATATCTTTTATTATGGACATATCGCTTGATTGTTTGGAATAAATCATTATTGTCATATGAAAAAAGATGATGACGTATTCGTGACAGAATGAAATATAACCCAATAAAGCAAAATGCAAGGAAAATGATAATGTTGGTGCCCCAGTCACTGTTTTCAGCTATGATTACCACTGCAGATTCTAATGCACTCTATTTGATTATAGTTAATATATTCTTGTTTAGGACTGATACCTCGTGTTGCCATTGTGGCAACACGAGCCTGTAAGCATGGTGATGTAGACTGCTTGGGTTTAAATGTTTGATGATATAAATAAGAGTGGCAAGATATGAATAGTAATGCGCTTGTCAGTAAATATACCCAGGGGAGGTGGATGCCACAGGAATTAGATGATATCTCGCTGCTCAGGGATGGGATTTAAATACTTGTTGAATACCAGTGGAACATGTACTTAGATAAACCATACTGGAAGGTAATGTATTGTTCTGTAAGGTGATGCATTGCATTGTTCACTTCAATCAATATTTACTCTACATCTCTATGGTGGGGTTTATAATCTTGCCTGGGTGTCCTAGAAGTAAGCATTCATAATAAAATCAAGCAAGAAATTGTCTCTCCTATTTCTCGTGCTAAGCAAAATAGCATGGTATACACAGCCAACAAAATGAAAATAATTAAGCCAGTTGCTGATGAATGGCAAAGAGTGGGCTGCGGAACATAGGCAGCAGCTCCGGTAGATTAATTATATATGTAAACTTGATGTGCATGTTTCCAGGCAGCGAGCTTGTTGTTGGTTGCACAGCTTCAAGTGTGTGTGTTTGTTTGTAGGCGACTGTGAGTTTGTGGTCGTTATATTAGACCCAGTCTATGTTTATATAAAAAGAACATGGCAACCAACCTGAATATTGACTAAGTGAGACTCAACCTAGTGTTGTTAATTTGCAGCACAACGTAGATGACCCGGCTAAGAGACGAAGTGGTGTCACACAGAATGTCTGCCGACATGAAAACTACACCAGTCATGGTGGATACGTGTGAACACAATGGTACGACAACAACAACGGAGAATAACACGAAGAGTGTCCTTGCTGCTGATAAAGTCAACAGGGACACTGGCCATAATGACGCAGACACTGACCCACTGAATCGTAGCTGGTCAACGCCGTATGATCGTCTGTCCCGCGACCTCTCGAGAGACCAAAAATGCCTGAAAGAAATCACACTTGGAAAGCGCATTGGGTTCTACCGAATGCGGGGAGAGCTGGGCAGTGGGAATTTCTCCCAGGTGAAACTTGGCATCCATGCCCTCACCAAAGGTGAGCATATTTGTCATATATATCTTTGATAGACTTCACTCCAGTTTTCGAACTTGATTTGTGAATAATGTAGAATTCCACCTTGACTGTGTGAAACTTGTTCAGTTTGTGCTGGCAAATGTCTACATCTATTTTTATACATGCCTTTGTGTATTTCCGTATATGTACTGATATTTGTGCTTTCTTATAATTATTATAAAACAGTTTAAAAAACTCCTGGAATTGTTAGAAACCTACATGTGTAAATAGCTTGAAAAGTGGAACATTGATAAGTTCAGATTCCCTGCAGTCATGACATATTACATGCGTGCCAACTACGAATAAGAATCACTTCAATATTGAACATGTATCCTTAAATGGTCACCCTAGATACAGGACAGCATTATAACCATTGGATTACATACGTGTTAGTACTCTATTGAAACCACTGCAAACTGTGGTCACCTCTCTCGTTCATTCATTCCTGCATTCATTGTGCAGGAATTAAGCCCACGAAAGTGCACTGTAGGTACTGTTGAATCGATATTATGTGGACTGTGCCTCAAAGTAGCTTCTCTGTGGTTTCAATGATAAATATGCCATATCCCAGACCAGACCTGTGTCGTGTTTTTCATGAATTGTGTTTAGTAGCAACGGTGGCCCAAACATGGTGTAGTGTTACAATTGAGCAGGCCACTCAGATACCAAACGTTCTTAATTATATAGGCAGATGTTATAATTGTGTTATTGTAGAATTGTAGAATAATAATTCTATTATTAGAATGCTGACATGTCGTGACATGTCATAACCTATGTTAGCTGTAAACAGGTTTTTTAAGGTTCAGCTCATAAAAAGTTTCTTAGAGTCAACATTTTTGACAACTGGTTTACCATAAGATGGTTGTTTGCTTTATGTCGCACATAGCTTGCAGCAAAACGAGTATATCCCAATAACCGCTGAATTTGTGAATGAAATATGCTGTTAAAATTGTTGTGCTGCAATTATTTACTTTTCAAATAATATAGCAACTTATGTTTATGTAGCGAAAATATTTACGAAAAAAACAAATGTCAACTTTACCACGGTTTAAAAAATTCATCAGTCATCAGACATTACTATCAACCAAGAGAAGGAAATGTAGCCATGTTTGCTGGTTTTATTCCACTAAGACTATTATCCAATTTTGCATTTTTTTAACATGCATGAATACATAAAAATCTTAATTTTCAAGATGGCTACCAATTGTGCTTTGTGAATTGTGACTGGAATGTTTTTGTTTCAGTTAAAAATTATAAAGTGCCAACACAAGAAAGATTGTAAAATCTTTCACACAAAAATGTTCTTAGCAATATGATCTTACTAACAAAATACAATTGAAATAAAAAAAGTTCAAACTAATGACAGACGATGTCACGATCAACAACATGGCAAAGCACAAAATTTCTAAATGCCAAAATGGCGACGCCTCATGGTTGCCACATTGTCGAATCTCATTCTGTTTGAGATTTGAACCCAATTGAGTGATAAATAGCTGAATGGCAGCATTGAAAAGCAACAGTCAGCAGTCGTCATTGCTTGTCAACTATTGAGATGAATTTGACATAGATCGATGCTGAAACTGGTGACAATGGTCTATGTTGGTCTTTTGTTGCCAAGACAACCTGCTGTACTGCAACATTATTTCCAAGTATATGCTGTATATTCATACTCCTAATGGTTACAAAATCAACATTGACTTCTTGTTTATCAATATATCTAAGGCACGGCATTCAGCTTAGTTGTAGAATAAGAGAAACTTGAGCATATTTGGTTAGTTTGCTAACAGTTATCAAAGTTTACTGATGTTTTATATTACAATGCATACCAATGTTTTATATTACAATGTTTACCAATTTTTACAGTACAATGTTTACCGATGTTTTATATTACAATATTTACAAATGTTTTATATTACAATGTTTACCAATGTTTTACAGTACAATGTTTACCGATGTTTTATATTACAATGTTTACAAATGTTTTACCGATGTTTTATATTACTAATTAAATTAAAATCCCATGTTATCAGTGATGGCATAATCGACTGGATAGAAAAATGGCTGACTGACAGAAGACAACATGTTGCATGGATGCTCATTCTGTTTAAGATTTGAACCCAGTTGGGTGATAAATAACTGAATGGCAGCATTGAAAAGCAACAGTCGGCAGGTTGGCTGCTGTGCGCAAAAACGTGGTTTGGCATTTTTGGCTGCTGTGCCCGGGAAAGTTTTAAAATCCGTTATGATTATTGTAATTTAATGAAGTTGTTCTTTTCTTAGTTTAAATTTAATATTATATATTAAAATTGAAGATTCAAAGAAATCTTGTATGGGCAGAGGAGGTCATTCATACAGCATTTTGCCTTTATAAAACCCTGGCTGTAAATATGACAAAATTTCAAATAACTAATAAGCGTATTAAAATTTAAATAATCCGACTAATCATTAAGATGGCCGAGGCAACAAATACAACAGTTTGTTAACCCTAAGGTGCTCTAAATGTATGTATGACAAAGGATAATAAATAATCATTAGAAACCTGTATAATCTGTGTATGACCTTGTCTGTCATAAGGTCGTCCAGTGCAACGTACTTAGCTATAATAAATGTAAACAATGTTATAGGTCAGTAACGTCCATGACGTCGTAAACCATTGCCAAAGCCAAATTAATAATGAATTATTTATAAACCTATTTACTTCTAACATCCTTACCATTGTAGGTATTTTATGTAATATGTTAACATTATTAATGCATAATAGGTATGTTTAATTTTTTATTCACACATATATATATATATATATATATATATATATATATATATATATATATATATATAGCATCTTACAAAATGCACTTTCACTGTAGTCAGTGGTCATTGTTTGACAACCAGTGAGATGAATTTGACATAGATCGATGTTGAAAATGCTGACAATGGTCTATGTTGATCCTTTGTCACCATGGCAACCTGGTTTACTACGAGAGATTATTTCTAAGTAATTGATATATGAATCATCCCACAAGTAAACAACTTCATGTAAACTTACATGAAGCTGATGTAAAAAGTTGGTTTCGTGCAAAGCAGCTTACTAATTTTTGTGTGTTAACAACAAGGCTAACTCAGTAATGAGTATTCTTGATAGCTGGCTGCCAGAAACAGTGGGGAGATTATAGAAGGGGCGAAGAAGATGTGCATGAAGAGGGAGAGGGAGGGAGAAAGAGAGAGGCATGAATAGGAACTAGGGAGACAAACAGGCATGGAGGGGAAGTAGGGAGACAAACCGGCATGGAGGGGAAGTAGGGAGACAAACAAGCATGGAGGGGAAGTAGGGAGACAAACAAGCATGGAGGGGAAGTAGGGAGACAAACAAGCATGGAGGGGAACTAGGGAGACAAACAGGCATGGAGGGGAAGTAGGGAGGCAAACAGGCATGGAGGGGAACTAGGGAGATAAATATGCATGGACGGGAAGTAGGGAGACAAACAGGCACGGAGGTGAAGTAGGGAGACAAAAAGGCACGGAGGGGAAGTAGGGAGACAAACAGGCATGGAGGGGAAGTAGGGGGACAAACAGGCACAGAGGGGAAGTAGGGAGACAAACAGGCACAGATGGGAAGTAGGGAGACAAACAGGCATGGAGGGGAAGTAGGGAGACAAACAGGCACAGAGGGGAAGTAGGGAGACAAACAGGCACAGAGGGGAAGTAGGGAGACAAACAGGCATGGAGGGGAAGTAGGGAGGCAAACAGGCATGGAGGGGAAGTAGGGAGACAAACAGGCACAGAGGGGAAGTAGGGAGACAAACAGGCATGGAGGGGACGTAGGGAGACAAACAGGCATGGAGGGGAAGTAGGGAGACAAACAGGCATGGAGGGGAAGTAGGGAGACAAACAGGCATGGAGACAGACAGGCACAGAGGGGAAGTAGGGAGACAAACAGGCAGAAGGGGAAGTATGGAGAACAGGCACAGATGGGAAGTAGGGAGACAAACAGGCATGGAGGGGAAGTAGGGAGACAAACAGGCATGGAGAGGAAGTAGGGAGACAAACAGGCACGGAGGGGAAGTAGGGAGACAAACAGGCATGGAGGGGAAGTAGGGAGACAAACAGGCACAGAGGGGAAGTAGGGAGACAAACAGGCATGGAGGGGAAGTAGGGAGACAAACAGGCATGGAGACAGACAGGCACAGAGGGGAAGTAGGGAGACAAACAGGCAGAAGGTGAAGTATGGAGAACAGGCACAGAGGGGAAGTAGAGAGACAAACAGGCATGGAGGGGAAGTAGGGAGACAAACAGGCATGGAAGGGAAGTAGGGAGATAAACAGGCACAGAAGGGAAGTAGGGAGACAAACAGGCATGGAGGGGAAGTAGGGAGACAAACAGGCATGGAGACAGACAGGCACAGAGGGGAAGTAGGGAGACAAACAGGCAGAAGGTGAAGTATGGAGAACAGGCACAGAGGGGAAGTAGAGAGACAAACAGGCATGGAGGGGAAGTAGGGAGACAAACAGGCGCAGAATGGAAGTAGGGAGACAAACAGGCATGGAGGGGAAGTAGGGAGACAAACAGGCATGGAGACAGACAGGCACAGAGGGGAAGTAGGGAGACAAACAGGCGCAGAATGGAAGTAGGGAGACAAACAGGCATGGAGGGGAAGTAGGGAGACAAACAGGCATGGAGACAGACAGGCACAGAGGGGAAGTAGGGAGACAAACAGGCAGAAAGGGCGGTATGGAGAACAGGCACAGAGGGGAAGTAGGGAGACAAACAGGCATGGAGGGGAAGTAGGGAGACAAACAGGCGCAGAATGGAAGTAGGGAGACAAACAGGCATGGAGGGGAAGTAGGGAGACAAACAGGCATGGAGACAGACAGGCACAGAGGGGAAGTAGGGAGACAAACAGGCAGAAAGGGCGGTATGGAGAACAGGCACAGAGGGGAAGTAGGGAGACAAACAGGCATGGAGGGGAAGTAGGGAGACAAACAGGCGCAGAATGGAAGTAGGGAGACAAACAGGCACGGAGGGGAAGTAGGACAAAAAAGACAGGTGTGTTCGTGCACCCGGTATACCCGTTGTTCTTTACCCATTATTCTTGAATTTTGCATAGATAATATGTTCCAATATGTCTACATATTCAGCAAATTTAAGATATGTAGCTTGTAAACTTCTAAAGATAGAAGCACCTGAAAAGAGAAACAAATAATGGTTACGATTTAGGGCGCTTACCTGCTGTTCACATAATAGGGCATTACAGACACAATTTGCATGCAAATGCTTAGTTTGTTTTTGCAGAAGTGCTCACTGATAGATACATATTCGTTGATTAAAATTTAGGGCAAATTCTGTGATACTAACTTTTTTACCATTGGTTGACTTGACACAGAATGACCCTTATATCCAATCTACCCTGCTATTATACTAATGCTACATTGTATCTTCTAGTTTTTCTTCCCTCCGTAAAATGTTTATAAACATCTCACATTTTGGGAGTCAGCTTAGTTGTAGAATAAGAGAGACTTGAGCATACTTGGTTAGTTATCTAACAGTTATCAAAGTTTACCGATGTTTTATATAGCAACCGGATGACGTAGCCATTGAGCTATAATTATAAGCTCTGTTGCATGGCCACATGAAATATTCATATGACAAGCATTGTTTGTTATTATCTGAGGATTCATGGTCACTTAGCAATAACAACATTAATGACACTGTGTGCCATGAACGTCTGTAATGCACAGAAATACACTTGGTGCATTGCACCTGTTAACTAATGCTGATGGATCGCTTTAAAAAATTTGTATCTCAGATGTCCAGAACAAGCGTGGATAATCTTTAGGTTTCCTATCATCTGATTACTTTATAGCATGACTTTCAGAATATGAAGCTTATGCATTACATATGTTGTATCAAGTAAGTTTATTATATATATATATATATATATATATATATATATATATATATATATATATATATATACATACATACAGAACATTATGCTGCAGACCTACAGATTTTAGTATTGCATCCAAAAGACACATACTGTAATCGACCTAATAAGCATCCAGTACGTTTGAAAACGAATAGGGCAATGGAAAAGTGTCATCGAATCTGTTCTTATAAACATACACCAACATTTTTTTTCTCTGGACAATAAGGTAACTAGTGGTGTTATTTGGTGACTAGTGTAGAACAACTGAAAAGAGATGTCAACTGTTTAACACTAGATGGCGATACTTTTCAGTTGTTCCACAATAGTCAAATTACAATAATTATTGATCTGGCTGATTAAAAAAGTGGGTGTATGCCTATTAGGACATGTACACTTAATAGGTTGAATATGGTACTTCCAGCTTCCTCATATTTTCAAAATGCTAGGCATGTCGGCAAGTTGTACAAAATGTTTTTATTTGCACAGCAACAATATTTTCAATGCTGTTGTATTAAGCAATTGATCTATAAAATAGTTAACAAAAACTATGGCAGAAACAAAAATGGTCACCCTTTTATGCTGAAAGGTCACGCTGTATTGATTAGTATGAAACATGCAGCTAAATTGAACTGACATGGAAGAAGAGGAACAGTGTCTCGCAAAAAGGGATTTCCTATATTAAGCAGGAATTGAGTTTTGTCAGGTGAAGTCCAGTGTCATTGAAGGATATGGCAATACATCTGTGTCACTGGAGTTGTGCTGTTTTATTCATGCTACTTTGATTCTCACATTGTTCAAAGATCAAAGGAAATCTTCTATTGTGTTGCCGTGTCATTTAATGCACTGATTGATATGCATGTACCAGAAGAAACGTGACATTGAAAATCTGTGTCTTTATGCTAATCCAGTCTACTTTCATTTTCATGAAAAAGAAATGTAGAGAAGACCGGTGGCTGTGCGTGATAATGGTGTAAACCTGAGCATTCGGAAAGTCCACCAAGCAATAAATCACGTTTAATCAACCGTACAAACAGGAAATTCGCATGAACCCAGGCTTGGCTTGAAAACATGTACAGCTTCAAAGATAATTTAGATCAAACAAGATTGATCAGGATTTCCATCTGCTATTACTGCAGTATAAGCTCCAGAATGTGAATAGGAAGCCATTTGTTTATTAAGAGTTCACCAGTTTTAATCCGTATGTGGCCCTCTTCAGTTCGATATCTGTCAATTATTTGCTACAGGAATGCATTTTGTTAGAGGACATTTAGTATGTATGTTAAGTGTTATTTATTTATATGGCAAATAACCACTTTTTGTTACACTTATTAATTACTGATTTATAGCATTACAAGAAAATTATTTGACTGTGTTATTTCTCTATGTGAGGAATGCATTTTGCTACAATTGAGTTATTTTAGTATTTTAGAGGTAAACAAAACAGGGACACACACGCCACTGCTGAGTTAGGCAAGTAAAAAATAACATTTTCAATGAAACTGAGTTTTTACATATACTTCATAAAATTTATGCAGACTCTGAGAAATCACTTTTAAAAATCAATTATGGATTAGCCTGTACCTTAGTATTCTACATGACACTGGCAAATGCTGGTCCAATGTGTTGGCAAGGTAATACACCTGTTTGTTAATAACACTGTGCAGGCATTGGCATAATCGATAACACATTGACACAGTCTGAATGGTCTTTGTGCGTGATCAATAGCTGAGGGGGTGGTTGCGTGAATTTTAACACCATTTTATTATATCTATGTTCAGTCGGCCATTAGCCACTATGATTGTAGACCCGGTGGATTTATTGCACAATGGCCAGGGATACTCTGATCGATGTTTATGGTACACATAGTATTTCCTGATGTTGGTACTAAATACAATGTACGTATTAGTTTGTTTGAATGCATCAGAAAGACTGCTATCATGAGGTCATCAACTAACAAATGAGGTCTTGCGTTTTGTATTTATTTCTTATTTAAAAATTCTGAAAATGAACCTTAAGAAAAGAGTCTGTGTCACATCAATATGATTTCATGTTTTGAATTAACAAACACATAGAACAGGTCAGTGTGTTTGTTTTAATAAAGTACATGGTTGAAAAGAATAAACAAATTGAAACGGTGACCTGGTTGGTATCAATGACACCTATAGCTTGTTTCTAGGGCAGAACATTATGCTGCAGACCTACAGATTTTAGTATCCCATCCAAAAGACACATACTGTATTCGACCTAATAAGCGTTCAGTACGCTTGAAAAGAAAATTGGGCAGTGGAAAAATGTCATCGAATCTGTTCTTATAAACATAGACCTAAATTTGTTTTTCTGGACAATAAGGTAACTTGTGGTGTCATTTGGTGACTAATGTAAAAAAACTTAAAACAGATGTCAACTGTTTAAAACCAGATGGTGATACTTTTCAGTTGTTCCGCACTAGTCAAATTACAATAATTATGGATCCGGCTGATTAAAAAATGGGTGCATGCTTATTAGGACATGTACGCTTAATAGGGCGAATACGGTACTTCCAGCTTCCTCATATTTGCTAGATGCTAGGCATGTCAATTTTTATTATATGACAGGGTTAGCATCCAGCATGGGGTTGAAAACCCAATACCTCCTGGTCATGGGGCACACATGAAACTATTGAACCTAGACAGCATTCTCTTGCATGTTGATCTTTTCTGTTACCTCCAGTTTACTGGAACTGCACTTTGAAATAAATGCACAAACATATGTCATTGTCATAACAAAGATGTACTACTACAGACACTTGATTAAACTCCTAAAATTAGCTTAAAATAATCTTCTGTGTTTTTGATATGCATACTCGACTCTGAAAGAGTAATTGTTCATTATAAAATGTCAATTAAGATGTCGTGTGAACACATAGTTAATAATGATTGTTTGGAAAATGCTTAATCCAAAAAGTTTCGAAATGAAATCATGTTGATGGATGTGTTGGATGTATTACTTTTCATCTAAAATTGTTAGGAGTGACCTGTTACATCACCTTGCAATATGAAAACTAAAATATTCTTGTACTTTGAAATGAAGGTTAGCCGGGGGGGTCATACCCCAATGGCATAGTGTATTGACCCGGTTCAACCTACCAATATCTATATCTTATCTAACATCTTGTTAAATATGATGAATACAAACATTTATTTTCATGATTTTTTATTTCTTTCATTAATATTCTACTACTTCATACACATACTGCATGTTGAAATCAGATCATTTGATTGAACAGCTATGTATACAGGCTGAACTCCTAAAACAGGTTAAAAACTATTTTCTGTGTTTTCGATGTACATACCCTTCTCTGAAAGATGAATTGTTCGTTTTTAAATGTCACGTTGTTTGGAAAATGCTTACTGACAGGGAGTGATCAAGTTACATTAAAAAATAAAACATCAAATCAAACTGGTGGATGTATTACTTTTTCATTGGCAATTGTTAGAGGTGACCTGTTGCACCAAACTGCAATAGGAAAGCAAAACTATTCTAGTAATTTAAATGAATTGGGGGGGTCGTTTCCCTATTTGGTGGGTCATTTTCCCATAGGGAAAAGTCTGTGGTAAAGTGACCTGCGGATCGATATACTATATTGTATTTTGACCCCCCCCGGGTCAAAATATGACACCGGCATTCATTAATTTAGTTCAAACAGGTCAGCTGAAGCATTTCCTTGATGAGAAGCATTATGCAGTGACCGCAATGTTGAGGTAATTATAAAACCACTGTCGTTTCCATTAGTGCACATGTTAAGTGAAACAAATAATGCTTAGACCTTATCAGTGTCACACTTATGTTTGCTTGGCTGAAGGATTTGCAGTGTCACGTGTTGATGAGAGTATTGATGAGAATGTTCGCTGCTGTCACATGTACTTGGAAAGGCTAATGAGAAACTGCAGCCATGATGGGTTGTTGGGAAATAGTATTTATATCCTGATCACATGTATTTGGAAAGGCTAATGAGAAACTGCAGCCATGATGGGTTGTTGGGAAATAGTATTTATATCCTGATCACATGTGTTTGGAAAGGCTAATGAGAAACTGCAGCCATGATGGGTTGTTGGGAAATAGTATTTATATCCTGATCACGCATGTTTGCGAAAGTACAACAAACTGTTGTTGGTAAAGGTCATTTATTAATTGAATGACAAGAGAAACAGAACCACAAATCAATGAGTCATGCATATCTACAATGTACTCATCATGGCAAACATAATTAATATATGAGAAACTAACTATCTATAACACACATATGTCATAACAAGTAAAAATAGCAATGGGGGATGGCCAAAGACCCACCAGGCCTCCAAACTGAGGTCTTGCACACAACACAGGCCTCCACACTGAGGTCCTGCACCCACCCCAGGGCTCACACTGAGGTCTTGCACCCACCCCAGGCCTCCACACTGAGGTCTTGCACCCACCCCAGGGCTCCACACTGAGGTCTTGCACCCACTCCAGGGCTCCACACAGAGGTCTTGCACCCACCCCACTTCCACACTGAGGTATCAGTCATTTCCAGTTCTTCTTGAGATAGGCTGATATGTGCATAGTTATAGAGTAAGCTTGTGGTAAACATAAGCGGTCTAGGTCACTAAAACACAAAGGATCTTAGCCAGATGTAAGTATAATGTAGACATATTGTAACTTGAACACAGTAATTCCCATCACTTATATATTGACATCAATTATGTTAAATGTGCGTAAGGAAGGAAACTAACTAGCGTGGGTCACGTGAGACACATCCGAGAAATCTGTTTGTAGTCATGCTTCTATTGAGTAGTAATTCTTGCGATCGATGCACAGCAGGACAGCAGGTGATTTCCAGTAATGAGACCAGACAGGTATAACATGACATTCCTGTGCATCATTAAATGTGTGTACACATTTAAAACAGTGACTTTCAGGTGTCACGAGCCTGTGTATTAATCTGTAAAGGTAAAAGGTAAAGATAGGTTCTTATATAGCACGGTATCCTGTTCAAAGCACGTTATACCTCACCGCCTGGCAGACCGGTTCATTCCAACACCATTTCAGCTTCTCTGGGAAGCATTCAGCAATTACTGCATGAAGACAGTTCGTTCAGATATGCATCTTTGTCTGTAGCCAGGTACTTATTTATACAGCTGAGTGAACTGTGTCAACGTGGGATGAATGAAATTACCAAAGCTTCGAAATGACAACAAGACGATTTGAACCGGGGTTCTCTTGATTGAGATTCTGACATTTTAGCCACTATGCTATCGTGTCCCACTGTCTGTCCAGGGATGTATCATATGTCTTGATGTTGCATTTGTTCTGCCAGATGCAGCTGTTTTAAATATTTAATGATTATGAGATTTGCATTGTTGTGATGTTTTTAGTTTGAACAGCTTGAAAACAAATTATGAAAGGTGAAGACATTATCATTCCAGGGAAGATTCAATGTAAAATGAAAGAGATGATGGGATGTTTAGTAAGACCTTACAAAGGTGAGTCAGGCAGAGATGGAGTAAGGTGGAAATTATGGTGATGAGGCATTATTTGTTTGCTTCAGGTGAACAATTGTACATTCCTTAATTACCAGACTACTGGCAACATCACCCATTGTCATGTTGCATGAAGCGACCATTAACTTCAAAGCATACTGCAGCCTTTTCCATTATGGAAGTGATCACAACCTAATAATGACAGTTATAACTAGGCGGTATTGCTAACACATTCTCCATTTTCTGGGTTATATCATTGCAACTCATCTCACCTGCTTGACAAGCGTTGAACCCCATAATGTGTAGACTTCTAATAAAAACATTTCCCAAGGGCATTGAGTACAAGATTAGTTCTCTCGGGGAAGATGCCATTGAGGCCGTTGTATGACAAAAAAGATGACTCAGTCTTCAAGTGAACTGCTCGGATTAAAGCATAAAACACTTTAATTTGTCCTTATATGATAATATGCTAGATAAAATTTATATTTTTACCTTTGTAATCACAGATCACCATGCAGGAATGTTGTTGAATAATATATTTGAACCACCAATGCTATGCTTTGTTGTTTCTAGTGTATGCATATAATTTTTGCTGTTTTGGATGGAGTTATGTCATTTAGAAAAGATACCCCAAGGATCCTATCATGATTTCAGTGTTCTCCTGAAGTTGAAACATGACTATTGGTATTTCTGTAATTAATAACAATAAATGTTATCTTATAATATAAAATGAAATGTAGCTATATGATAAAACGTGCATACATGCATGTGTAAGATAACCATGTTTAGAGATTATAATAAATTATTTTTATTTTTTATTTTAATCACTTCATTAATTTGTTATACATACATATGGTGTATATACATAATTATTATATATAGTTAATAAATCAAACAAATTAATGAAGTTATTAAAATAATTTTGGGTGGTTAAAGCTAGCCATGGATAAGTATATAGTCTTAAAGTGAAACAAAAGTCATGGTTTTGGGGTATGCACCTAAGAGAAATAATAAAAACTAACCATGTGCAACTAAAATCAAAAATACCACACCAGTGGTTTACTCTACTGTTCTAAAAGTGGGAGATTCTGGTTATTTCTCCGAATGACCGAGGGCTGACATGTTAACCACTGTGACCGATAAGCGCGGTCATAGTTCTATGAAATCGGGGTGACATAGAATACAAGTCAACATACACAGAACCAGTGCAAACTCTGAAACAAATGTGTTATTTTGCCAGAAAGTGGACTAGTTTTGTAAACAAAGGCCAAAATATGTTACTTAAGTTGAGTTTGGATACAAATAGCATGGCCATAATCTATTGGCAAGTATAGGAATAGGTGTATACAATTATATTTTCATTTGGCGAGCAAAGATTGCCAGAATTTCACACTAGTGACATAGGGTTATCTAACAGAATGGATATGATCCATGAAATTAAAATGTTGTGTTCAGTAAGGTTTTCTTAGTAAACCACTGGCACGATATTCCTAATTGCAGTTACAAATGGTTATGTTTTAGTAACTCTTATAGGTGCATACCAGTGGTAGGCCAAAACCATGATTTTTTTAACTTTAAAATAGGTTAGCTTTTTGCACTTAAGGTACATTGTTTGAGTTAGCCATTTAATAAAATTGCGATGCACAAAAAGACATAATTAATTAATGGGCCCAGACTCTAAGCATGCAGCTACTGAGAATAAAAGCGTATGGTGAGATAGGAGAGGCGACAAATTACTGTCCATTCTGATGCAGGAACATCTGGATTCAGCAGCCTTGATTGGATTTTGATTTCTAACCCAGCTTTCCTGCTTGTTATCTCAGTATTCTGCCTCACAGGTGAAGACGCAGTTCATTTCCTTGGCACTGCATGAAAATCAATAGATTATATTGGTCATTGCAGGCCATCAGATTGCTGGAAATACCTTCGTGTATCTGTCACCAGAAGCTGATGGTGCTTCATAAATATGACCTTATCTGACTGTCTTGCTACTGTACATTGTATATGCTATATACTATATGTATATATATATATATATATAGGTCTATGCCGTATCACATTTGCTGTTTTTGTCCATTCATAGGATATGTCCTACCCATTTCCATCTTCTTCACTTGACCTTGGTGCTGATTGTCTTCAGTTTTGTTTTTGCAAGAATATCTTGATTTGATACAACATACGGCCATCTAATTTGTAGGATTCATCTTACGCACTTGAAAAAAGATGTTTCTAACTTTCTGTTGTCACCTTCATTTATTTTCCACGTTTTACTTCCATACAACAACACTGGTTTTTAACAAGTGTGTTAAAAAGCCTCTAAATGTGTATATGTTTGAACTCCAGATTTGCTTTAGCTTCATGCAAGATATTCTTGCTTTAAGAATTCTGTTAACAATGGCATCATCCCCTCCTTGCTTATTGACGTTAGCATCCAGGTAGTTATACTTGTCCACTTCCTTTAGTTGATCATCAGTTAGTACCAGTATTCTGTATTTGCACTTGCTGTTTATCCTCAATACTTGAATTTTCTTTTTATTTATTCTTAGTCCTGTCCTGGCTACAAATTGTTTCAGTTGTCTTGTCTTTGTTTGCATGTGTGTGTAGCATGATGACATGAGTGCTATGTCGTCGGCAAAGTCCAGGTCCTCTAGTTTTGACATGAAGTTCCATCTTATCCCTGTTTTATTTCCTGCTGTTTTTTTTCTCATTATCCAGTCCCCTACCATCAAGAAGATAAATCCAGACATTACATATCCTTGTTTAGCTCTGGTTTTAACCTTCTTCTTCAAACACTGCACATTCACTATCTTCGTATAAGATCTGAACCATGTGCATGGATTGTCTAATGTGGAATTTCATAGCTCTCCGTGTTTTTCCATAGACTCTCTTGGTGCACTGAGTAAAATACTTTTTTAAAGTCCATAAATGTGATGTATAGAGTTGCCTGCCATTCCACTACCTGTTCTATAATATTTAACAAAATAAATATCTGTTCAACTGTGCCTCTCCCACTTCTGAAACCTGCTTGTTCACCTCTCTCAACTTGCTGTTAACTCAATCTCTTATTCGGTCAATGAGTACTCTTCTGAATACTTTACTAGGAACAGATGTCAGAGTAATTCCTTTCCAATTCCCGCACTTTTGTAAGGTCACCTTTCTTTGGTATTTTAATGATCAGCCCCTGCAGTTTCTGCCACTTTCACTTATCCCCAAAATGTTCTGAATAAGTTTATAAGTTATTTCTCTGTTGTATTCATGTCTGCTTTTAATAATTCTGCTGTAATTTCGTCCTTGCCCACTACTTTCCCATTTTTCATCTTCCTTAGCGCTGTTCTAATTTTTGCTTTTGAAATGTTACTTCAGCTACAAACATTAATTTATCATAGTGCCTACTTTATCTTCTACATGTATATAAGTTAAAGCTAACAGTAAATAACTGTGCATTGTTTGGTGAATTTGTTTTTTTTGCCAGGCAAAATTTAATTCAGAATTGACATCTGAACACATGGTAACCAATTTGGTCAAGTTTGATTGCAAACAATTACATAGCTCGGTTACTCTGATTATTCTGTAATGCTCTGATTCTTCTTCCTCATTGTATGAAATTAAAAAGAAATTAAATTAAACTCATCCCTGAATGTAATAATGAACACCTAGATCTGAAGCAGTTATGACATTATTATTACAGAGAAGGTCGCAATCAAGATTCTTGACAAGACGAAACTTGACCAGAAGACGCAGCGGCTGCTTTCACGTGAGATCTCCAGTATGGAACGTCTTCACCATCCTAATGTCATTCGCCTCTATGAGGTAATCGAGACACTCGCTAAGCTACACATCATTATGGAGTATGCTACAGGTGGCGAGCTGTTCACGAAGATCTCAAATGAGGGTCGTCTGACTGAGAAAGAAGCACGGCCACTGTTTGCTCAGATTATTGCCGCTGTGGAACATATGGTGAGTGCTGTAATGACATCAGTCTTTTCTTCTGTTGTATGTGATGGCCACTGGATGAATTCACTGTACGAATCCACTGCACGAATCCACTGCATGAATCCACTGCACAAATCCACTGCATGAATCCACTGCATGATTCGATTGCATGAATCCACTGCATGAATTGATTGCATGAATCCACTGCATGAATCGCTTGCATGAATCCACTGCATGAATCCACCGCATGAATCCACCACATGAAACCATCACATGAATCCACTGCATGAATCCACCGCATGAATCCACTGCATGAATCCACAGTCTGGAACACAGGTGTTGCTGTTTTCATCATTGCAGCAAGACAGTTCTTGTTTGGGGAGTTCCTGCGATGTTGGGTAGATTAGTGACATTTTTATTGTTCTTGGCTACCCAACACAAGTCTGTGAATAATGTTAGGCATGGTTGGCAAATGAATCATATTAACTAATGCATAATATAAATGTATGATTATAATTTCACGCTTCTTTTAATCTCATTACTACCATTTTCTTCTTTATCCAGCTGGCTACAAGCCAGATGTTTATGACGCTTAAAACTTAAAACATTACTACACTAAAACAAATATATTATGTTAAGTCATCATACTTTCTGGTAACCTCAAACTTTAAGTTAGCAATTTATGTCATCAATAAGCAAATGTCAATGCCCAGCCATAGCATATTTATGTGCATGTAATACTGTATTCTTTCCCCAAATGATTGTACCTCAACAACACTCCTTACACCCAAACCTAACTACTTGAACATGTTTTTTACATGTCTTCCTTTTCCTTTAGCACCCATTTTAGTTTTCCCATGTGTTACATCAGGAATTGCATGTGTACAACCCTGGAAATATCCCATTCTTTACATCCACAACAAAAAACAAAATTACGCACTGATTTACACCGAGCATTCTGTAACATTGATACACGAACAGGATATAAATACACACAAATACACTCATTTGCAAAATACCTCACATGTGTATAGTGGCTACCTTAATTTGATGTCCAAGTTCCATTTGTTAGCAAATAGTAATACAGATAAATTTTGTATCCTAAGCTCAAATATCCAATCCATTAATGCTAAATTTGATGAACATGAAATTTTCGTAGAGCTCCTAAATACTATGAATTTTTAATTTAGCATTATATGTTTACAAGAGACATAGAAGTCCAATCATTTATCTCAAAGGAGGTTTAATAATATACATAGATAACAAATATAATTATGAAGTAAAGAAGAATATCAACATGTACAACATTGGGAGAGGTTAATAATTCAAATTACTGGAAGCAATTTATCTAAGACTCTTGCTATTGGGAACATATTATACAGACCACCAAGATCATTAAATGAAACTATTATGAATTTTATACAGGAATTTACGACGACTCCATCTACTTTAGATAATTGTAGTAATCTAATTATTACAGGGGATTTCAATATAAATTTACTCAAAATAAACGAGAACAAATTATACAGTAATTTTTTTATACTATGACATCATACAGTGTCTATCCTCAAATTACTTTTCCAATTTGCTTCACTAGAACTTATGGAACATTGATAGACAACTTTTTCTGTAAGTTAAATATAAAAACTAAATTTCCTTATAAATTTGTTAGAGTTAATATGCAACAAAAGTAGCAATGCATAGAGTAAAAAATGAGCTAAACTTGGATGAAATGTACAACAAACTAAATAAGTGTCCTAAGGCTGACCCTAAATTAAATTACAATATAATATGTGAAGAAATTATGCGTGCTAAGGATAATCATATGCCAATTAAAATCATGAAATACAACCAATATAAACATAAACATTCAAAATGGATTACACATGGTCTTCTAAATTCTATAAAATATAAAAATTAGCTGTATAAGAAATAAAAATGTCTAACCCAAATTTACCTAATTATGAAGTCATTCTCACTAACTTTAAACTGATAAAATGGATATTGCAAATCTATTCAATAATTATTTTACAAGTATAAGTCATACTATTGCACAAGATATTCACTATAATGGTAATAAGGATTATAGTTACTTAGATGAACAAGTTGACTACTTTTTAGTTTAACCAATATTGATGAAGAAACAATAAAGAAAAACCATAGAAAGCCTTCCAACAAAACACAGCAGTGGTTGTGATGGTATTTCTTCAAAACTGACAGTAAACCATCACAGAGATTTCATGCTGTGCATTGGTAATAATTGCTCTGTCACTCTGGTTGCTGAGAGATAGAATATATGCAAAAAAGAAATCAATTGCTAAGCAAGGTGCACTGCCAATGATGTATTCTCATAGAACTATGATAGTTTCAACTGGCATCTGTCCCTGGCTGAGATGGTTTAGATTAGTTCAGTGGGTCAAACTTTGTACAAATGCTACCGTGGCATTATAATTAAAACAACTAAACCATAGAATAGGTAGAATAGTATGGCGAGTCACAATTGCCAACTTCATCAGACACAACATCTAAACAGGAAAAACAACACAAAATATATTGTTTATTGTTTTTAGTAGCTTTACATCTAGTCAACCGTATGCTGAAGGGAAGCAGAAATGTAAATAATCAACCATTCTTTATGATACACTTGCCGGTCACATCGTCCACTACTATGTTACTGTTAGTACTATGCTTCTGTTCATGGGGATAAACTGTGGGATGCAGCTTACCACCGCAGTAATTGAATTAATTATTGGCTATGGCGGCAACCAGCTGACACTGGTCTGAATGCCACCTGTAGTGGGGAAGTAGGCCTATATGTGTTCATGTCATGGATGCAACACAGTCTTGAAACAGACACATTTTCATTTGTAATTGTTTACTGTCTTTCGTGGTTAAGACTAATATGATAGTCGCCATTTAGGAATGATTGTCATTGTCATTTTTCATAATAGTCATGCACTGTATTGATGGCAGTATCATCAAAGATTTTGAATGAACTATTTTGAAATCTTATTTAGATGTCCTACAAATTCTTGTATTTTCACCACTGCTATTCTGTTTTCAGCACGAGAACCACATCATCCACCGTGACTTGAAGGCTGAGAACATCTTCTTTGCTAACGCCTACGTCGTCAAAATTGGCGACTTTGGCTTCAGTATCTTCAGTCACCCAGACCAGGCACTGAGCACGTTCTGTGGGTCTCCGCCTTACGCAGCCCCTGAACTCTTCAAGGATGAGAGCTACTATGGCATCTTCGTGGATATGTGGGCACTTGGAATACTTTTGTATTTTATGGTGACAGGGATCATTCCATTTCGTGCGGATACAGTTGCGAAACTCAAGAAGTGCATACTGGACGGTTCGTACAATATACCGGTGTTCGTGTCAGAGAGCTGCCAGTCCCTCATTCGCAGGACACTAAAACCATTGCCGCATGACAGACTCACACTGAATAAGATGAAGCAATCTGAATGGCTAGAAGGCGAGGAGTTTCCTGAACCAATTGAGCCATTTCAGCTGAACCCAGTTGTTGACACAAACAATCTAACCACTGATGAGATGGAGGCTCACAAAACCCTTAGGAACCTTGGGATAAATGAGGAACACTTCCGAAAGGCTCACGGAAAGGACTCGCGGAGTAGCATTACTGGAACGTACCGTATTGTGCTGCATAAGATCCAGAAGAAGGGATTAAACCAGCTGGATTCTTACGAAATGGACGCTGATTCAGTGTTGGGAAATAAAGAGAACAGTATTGCGCCAGTGAACAAACGGGAGTCGAGATTATGTGTGATCCTCTAACTAATGCCATGCTGTCTTCCACGCCACGTGGAGGAAAACTGCATTTCAAAAGTATATCATATCATAAGAGATAGTGTGATATTTGCAATATTTTTCTACTATGTATATAGATATCTACAGTTGTGTAATATGCAAGAGGTATGCACGCACATATCTATGTATGTACAGTATAACGCACAGGTCACATAAACCATGTGTGTATAAATAGATGCATGTGTATGGAACAGAATTGAGGGCTGACAAAAAGACGAGTGTTGGGTTGGTTAGAATGTTTACACAAGAATCTTTGCATAGTAAATACACACAAAGAGGTTAATAATTCAAATTACTGGAAGCAATTTATCTAAGACTCTTACTACTGGGAACATATACAGACCACCAAGATCATTAAATTAAACTATTATGAATTTTATACAGGAATTTACAACTCCATCTACTTTAGATAATTGTAGTAATCTAATTATTACAGGGGATTTCAATATAAATTTACTCAAAATAAACGAGAACAAATTATACAGTAATTTTTTTTATACTATGACATCATACAGTGTCTATCCTCAAATTACTTTTCCAATTCGCTTCACTAGAACTTATGGAACATTGATAGACAACTTTTTCTGTAAGTTAAATATAAAAACTAAATTTCCTCATAAATTCATTAGAGTTAATACGCAACAAAAGTAGCAATGCATAGAGTAAAAAATGAGCTAAACTTGGATGAAATGTACAACAAACTAAATAAGCGGTTAGAATGTTTACACATGCATCTTTGCATAGTAAAGTGGTTATAGTATTCAGTTGTAAGCTTGGCAAATATTATGTAATGAATGATTATTGCACTTTGTTTTAGTATTTATAACCATATATGCATTATAACAGCATCTGATTTTATAATGTCTACAGTTCCTTTTGTGAGGTCAACGTTTCAATTGAAAATTCATGTGATGTGAGCAAGACAGATTTGTGATGCATATTGATTATAAGTCCATTAATTCAGATCATGTTGCTAATAACCTATTAGGAGATGTCATATGCTTTCATTCACTGTAAAACTAAATTGTCACATGCATGAGATTGACTGGTTTATTGGATGGGGTGTTACAGACAGGGATATAATTAAGGAAAGCATTCACAAACCGTGGCTAATTAATTGGCCACGTAGCAATGTAATGGTGCATTCACACTATAGCAACTTTTTTATATCAGTAATTTAATCGACTCTACTAAGCATTTATTGGATAATATATGGTATTTTGATTATCATAATAAGAAATATGTTCGCAATTTGGAAAAATCACATATCATATAGAATTCT
Source organism: Lamellibrachia satsuma (assembly GCA_033239005.1). Taxonomy (NCBI): domain Eukaryota; kingdom Metazoa; phylum Annelida; class Polychaeta; order Sabellida; family Siboglinidae; genus Lamellibrachia; species Lamellibrachia satsuma. The sequence goes on along the minus strand of BSQZ01000007.1, from coordinate 9,762,928 downwards.
TTATAATGGCAATTCACAACAGCAATGTTGGTATGATTGCAGTCTTTGTCTTGTGTGAATATTGTTACAATGGCTGATTGGTGCTGGTCATAACATTGCCATCTTCTCAATGCCACTTTCTGTGAATGCAACAGTGCCACGAGTGGCAACACAACTATAGAAATATCTGGCTATGTGTAACTGGGACTGAAACCAATTATGCAAATGTTACAGAAAAGTTTGCTTTGCTGATCAATTATTGTTATCTTATATTAATAATCATGGAGATCTTTACGTTATATATACTGGTAATAATTGTTTGTTTTGCTTTGTTTTATACCTTTTGTTGTTAAATGTTTTTTAACAGTTTCAGTAGGTAAGATGTTGTTTAATTTATTTATATGTTATGCTAATGAAAAAAAGAAATACGGTTAATGTTAATTTTATCAAGTCAAGGAATAAGGTAGCTGATTACAGGGTATTTTTATGTAGATAATAGAAAGATGTCAGCATGAATGTTCAGTCAAAATCATGAAATGCAGTTTTAATGACATATTTATGAAAAGCACCACGTCAGTTAATGGTATACCATTTGTTACTGTTATGATATATGGATGTAATAATCCACAATAAAGGTATTTGTATTTATAATTATCTGTGTATTGTGTGTCACAAATTTGAGTTATATGTGGACCCAGTGTATTCACATTTTATTTAACTGACTGTCATTCTTTATAAATCAACAAATTGTTTTTAGATAATCATCACGCACACCAGGTTGCTGATTTCCAGTGTATTAAATTTTAGGTTCTCAATGCTGGAAGAGTATGTGATAGGATGGACTAGTCTATATTTTAGTGAATAATTAGGTATTCAAACATTGTAAAATGATAATATATATATATATATATATATATATATATATATATATATATATATATATATTATCATTTTACTATGTTTGAATACCTAATTATTCATTGAAATATAGACTAGTCCATCCTGTCACATACTTTTCCAGCATTGAGAACCTAAAATTTAATATATATATATATATATATATATATATATATATATATATATATATATATATATCTATATATATATATATATATATATATATATATATATATCGTCAGATATGGATTGATATGTTTCTTGAAATAAGGAATATATATATATATATATATATCATATATATATATATCATATATATATATATATATATTGTATATTTTATATATATATATATATATATATATATATATATATATATATATATACATGTATATATATATATATATATATATATATATATATATATACAGTATATATGAATAATATATATATATATTTATATATATATATATATATATATATATATATATATATATATATATATATATATATATATATATATATATATATATATATATATATATATATATATATTCAAACATAATGAATATTCCCAAATGTACTTAAATCCATAGCTGGCGATATATATATATATATATATAATATATATATATATATATATATCGCCAGCTATGGATTTAAGTATATTTGGGAGTATTCATTATGTTTGAATGTGTTTTTGAACACTTAATGTCATGACAGTAAATAATGAAAACAGTATCCAGAAATACTGCAGTAGTCTAAACTATTTTTTTCTCACTTGAACTTAAGCCTTAAGTACGTAATTGCTATATTGTTAGGTGTTAGGCAACCATTAAAAAATGTCACATATCTGCTGTCGCGGCTATTTTGGTTCCGACGTTATCGAACAGCATACTCTCATTAATAGCTTCACTGCTAGACTAGTAGCGTAACAATATGGTGTCTGCACCCATATTTAGACACCACATGATGCACGTCTTCATCCCTAATATATAGATGGATGCCATTAGTGGAGCACCTCTTTCCAGCAATCGTTTTAACAAGATCGTCATCCAACCAATTAGCTCCAGGTGGCAATTGGCAGACACTTGTTTTGTAGCCATACACAATACCATCATGGGTGGGGAGGGTCCATATTTTCATGGTCATATATAACAATAGGCCTATAGACAATCGGAACAACGTAAAATTAGTGCAACTTACAGAATCATGATCGTGTGACAATATATTTTATATATTTAGCTAGCTGGGCGGAGGAGAGAGAGAGAGAGAGAGAGAGAGAGAGAGAGAGAGAGAGAGAGAGAGAGAGAGAGAGAGAGAGAGAGAGAGCGTCGCAGAGAAAGGCCATCAACTACCACTCCTCTACATCAAACTGTTTACCCCTGTACCATATGTAACAGAGACTGCCACTCAAAAATCGAAAATTTTAGTCCCAGCAGATGCTGTGCAAAACACTGATGTCAACAACGGCGCAGCATCATTATATTTCGAGATGGATGCCAATGGCATGACAAGAAGTCAATCCCGGTCAGGTTCGTGCACCACTTTGAATCAGCCTGTCTATACCACATGTACAGTACAGTGAAGTGAGCCAATAAGCAACGGACCGCTGGGAGGACTGCACATTGAAATGTTTGGTCTGAGCAGCATTAGTGACTGGCTGGAAGACAATGGCTGGTTAGAAGCTCTTGTCCAGGGCAAGGTGGTCTTCCCAAGAACGGAATAATCATTCCTGAAAGCACTGCACATCAGTCGCACGAGACGGGCGCATCAAACAACTGCCTGCAGTCTCTACGTCTTGTCCTAGGAGGCATATGCCCAATGCATGGAGGGTGCAGCTCGTATGATTAGCCAGCTTCTGTTGATGGTAGATGTGCCATGCTGAAATAAGAAGCCCCCCGGTTTCTATTATGATACATTGTTCTGCATCTACAATTCTTTGTTTTGTCCTACGTACGATAACAGCAGAAAGCAAACTTTCCACTTTACACAGACTGCTCGACTAAGCTTGCACCGTGCTGTTTCAGCTTCGATTACACTAATTATGTTAGTTGGTTGGTTGCGAATGTGCGCGACAAGGCTAGTCTTCGGAAAATGCACGCACACACGCACACACGGTCACACGCACACACGCACGCACACAGCCAATGACTTGTGTGATGGGAATGTCACTGTACAGAAGACGCAAATGATGTCATCAACAACGGCCATTGGTCAGGCCCACGAACAGAACAACGCTGCCGTGAAAGGAGACGGCGTTGTTGTTGGGCCGAACAAAAACCCAGATTTTCTGCGGCGCTGGACAGTTGCTGGACCAGAACTCATCCGCACAAAGCCAACCAGCAGACACATCACCAGGAACATGCAAAAGTGTGCAATTGACATTTGCTCAAAACGTCAACCATCTGGTCAAAGTAAAGGAATGCATGGGCTGTTTGTGATGGGCAGCGCTTTCACAGAGGATATTAATGACTTCTTCAAACGAGACACCAAGGACATCGCTGGCCAAGTGATGGTTGTACCAGCACAACACTTTTGTGACCGAACGACTACTGGGCACGAAATCTACTATCGATCGAATCGTAAGGAATACGCTCCCACTTTTCAATCGGCCTCCTGCAAGGACACAGTCGATCCTTCTACAAAATTTTAACTAACATTATTGAGATCACCCCCCCCCCGGCCTACTAACCCGCTCTCGAACCCGTGGACAATACGTAGCCCCTAGGTGTCGTATAAATGCAATCGTCTTTTCATTTTATCCCCGAGCAATTCGCATATGGAATATGATTCCTCCAAAAATTACCAACATAAAAAAACCCAAATCATTTCATGAAGCTACCATGGAACTCCCTTTCACCACCCCTCTTCACCTAAACTGCCTTTAAAACACAGTGCTCAGCATAACCTTATCCATGGTGTGGGTATGGAGGCTGTCTATGTGTGCATGTGGCAAGACAGCGACAGTATCCATACACATAACCAACCTATTCAATATTTCATCTAACGTCCTATATATAAAATAAATAAAACTATCAGAAAAAATCCTTTCAGCAAAATTACAGATACTAGTCTTAGTTGCATGTACCACCCACAGCGCATGCACACAGTCCACCACAAACTCCTGCGTTAGCTGTTTGGGGTATAACCACTTGAGACTTGAGATTAGACAAAGCAGCAAATCTTAGCTTTGAACAAGGTTGCATTTTGTTCTCTTGACTATATAAGGCCTGTCAAACACGAGGTAGCAGCTTCGGGACCTCTTTCGGAACGATAGGAGCCTGCACTAAAATGGGTATTATTTTTTCAAAGACTAGGTATGTCAAACATTTGAAGGTCTACTTGAGATAACGATCTAGATAATTCATAGCACATAGACGATATATACCCAAATGATTCTTTCCCGCATACGATGTCCCCTTAAGAGGGCGTATTACCCCACCCTACAATATTGTTAACTACGTATGTAAATCTTCAGTATGTGTCCATCTGTCAAATAGGTAAAGATGGGGTCATTGGCTGCATAACTCAACATGTTGAGAGATGAGCAGGGGCTTTGTTAAGCATTTTGAAACGGTTTTCCTAACAGCGTAACATTATACAGTGAAACATCGTTAACCCGGACACCTTGTTCCCCAGTGACCAACAGTAGCATCACTACCCGACGTTCCAGACACTTCTTGACAAATGATAAAATACCAAAAACGAGAGAGGACACCTTTACCACTTAATTCCACCACAAATGTCATCAGACACGGAAGACAGCGGTTGTTTGGGCACGTTTGCCGTATGCAAAGAGATAACATCGTTAGGCAAGCATACGAATAAGACTTCAAAGGACCGCAGAAGAGAGGAAGACCACTGAAGAGGTGGAGTGACCAGATCAGGAAGGATACTGGGCTCCCGCTGTTGACAGTAGGGCGGCTTGCCATAGACAGAGCGGGATGGAGGGGTGCAACCTCCCGGAAGACAGCGAGGGGTGCAACTTCCAGGAGGACAGCGAGGGGTGCAACCTCCCGGGGGACAATTTCCCGAAGGACAGCGAGGGGTCAATATGGCCAATGTATTTTAATCAAGTAAGCCAAGTTTTGGTTTGTGAATTGGGGACAGAAGAACATTAAGTTGTTTTAAAGGAGGAGGTTGGAAGGTGTAAAATCGCCCGATTTTGCTTTACATATAATTGTTGAACGACCCTATATTGTTCTGATTCTTTGCTGGACGCTTCTTGGCAACGTGAAAACTGAGATTAAGGGCAAAACCATCGAGAGGTCTTGGCCTGTTAGAAAATGAATTATCAGCGAAAATGAATCCTACGGTATCTCTTCCATCGTGTACAGATGCAAAACTACTTAATTCCAACCTAAATCCTTTTTTATTTATCGATTTCTTTCAACCATCTCTACTGACACCCACCAAGAAATATCACGTCGTTTGAAGTTCAGAATCGCAAATTTGGTATCGAACCTTTCGCCGGTTTGAAACACGGCTGCCTAGTTGGATAGGTTGGTTAAAGGAATGATTCAAACAATCCCAGCAATTTCTCTAACTGACGACTCGACGGAAACTGTTACCTCCACGTTCACCTTCGTGACAAAAGGTAAGTATTGCACAGAGGTGGATCTAGGCTTGTTGGCATGGGGTCTCAGTCAGTTGTAGTCATATGTCGTTCTACTTAGGGGGGCGGGGGACGGGAGTTAATATTAGCCGGCTGCTAATACTTCAGTCTTTACATTGACACTAGTTCCGAAGTAGGCCTATATACGCTGTCCTTTACTGTAATATTTGCCACGGACACAGGGGGAGTACCCCCCCCCCCGCCTAGGGGGGTCTTGAGACCTTTGGATCCGATGCTGTTACATCATTCTTTGCAAGCGGAATATCGCTGTGGTGTGATTTAATCACTGACTACAGTTTCAAAGATGTCTGCCTCATCCTCGTTGGCTACAGAACTCGAATTTGGAATTAGACACGTAACACAAATTGCATCGACCCAAAGAATCGATGTTCGTGCTACTCCGTAAGTGTTGGACGCAAGAAGACTTACAGTAGAATTAGCAGGGGTTACGATTGCGTGCCACACTGCTTGCCGAGTTAATACGTCGCACACATTTTCCATGGAACTCACTTACACCATTAGTGGTGTGTGCAGTTAATTAATTAAACAGTTAATTATTTCCACCAGATTATGAAACTGGCAAGCCATGAGATGGGGGTGTCGGATGTTGCCAGAGGACGTGCGTGTTCGAGCGACAATTAATCTTGCCCGTGACGTCAAGCGAACGCGCGCGCACACACACGCGCACACGCGTACACGCGCACGCGCACGACACCTTTCGTGCTCACTCATTAATGACCTTGAATAAACTGGTTTAGCACAATCATTCATTGCAACGAACGTCGTGTGTATAAAATGAAGCAATTGGCACGGCAGCCGATGTCTGCCGACTCAGCGTAGTAATTAGAGAAATGTCGTGAAGCAGCTGATCTCTCTGAAGTGTTCGATGAAGGAGCGGCACCTGAGTTTAGCGTGGTCTGCTTCAAATCGTGACCCATCTCATCATACTAGGCGCTTCACTGAATGCAATTATGTGACACAATGAACGTAATCGATGGCACTGTTTAGTTAATTAATTTGATGTGCTTGAGCCACCATTTGTCACCAGTCGTTTCTGTCGACACCAACCGGTGGCTAATACATCACCAAATATTAGTATTTTCTATTACTTACGCCGCCGACAGCGATATACGTTAATGTTATGTCAAGTAAAGGACAAATTCACGTAGAGGGTACACTATTGCCGAAATGTACTCCCTCGTTGTATTTAAAAAAGTCATTGTCTTTTTGTGTACCATTTACATGAAAACGTCATAAATTACGTTGCGCCAACCTACAATAGTTGCAGGCTGACATTTATGCGTAACAAATACCATGGATATAAAATGTTGTGTTAAAGGGCTCTCCTCAATTCGATTTGTTTTCTCTAGTCTCATTACAAATACATTTTTCGAAAAATCAAACCTACCAAGTGTCCACTGCAACATGCTAGCTCGCTTGTGCAACGTTTGTATGCAAGTTTTTTTGTGCGAAATCACCAGACAAACTATTAAATTACTTAATGTTTGGTCAAACATTAAGTGAAGTGAAAATGGAATCGCGGAAAACTCACGAATTTCACCCTTGGTGAAATTTCATAACTTTGTCATGTAATTGGCGAGAGGATGGAAGTCAATCGGCATTGATCGGTATTGTATTTACCATTTAAGGTATCCACTATTTTGAGCCTTACCTAACGATTAAAGTAAATTCTTTCGATGATTTGAACAACAGAAAGCACTTTTGTTATTAAATCGACCGTGAGTGTGAGTGTTGCGTAAACTATTCACACACTACACATCTGGACATCAACGAACCGGATTTGCGATAGGCTAAATTAGTTGATAATGGAGTGTTAATTAACTACACATTTCGTGACAAAAATCAAGACATGGCCCTACAGTGGTGTCTAATGGCAGCAGTTATTTACTTAATTACAATTGAATGTCATGTTTTCCGATTCCCTTGTTTACAGAACATTCTCTGTGTTTTCAACAGCAGACGCAGAGTCGTATTGCATATGGGCGCGTCCGGGTCATTCCCTCCAGACATTAGCCCCTTGGAAATCTGGACACTTGCCCCCATCCATATCTTCTGGATTATTGGTAATTTTTTATAAGAAATATATTTTTTTTCTTAACATGATTTCAAGATATGTATTACCGTAATTGCAAATAATGCTCTTTGTGCCAGATCAGCCAAGTAAATTACTTTATGTAGTTGGAGATGATCCTGTAATCGAAGGATGAATTTTATTGCAATTGTGGAAGAAGCCAGTGACATTAAGACCTGGACCTGTTATTTAAATTGAGGTTATTTGAAAGAATCCATCTCAACAAGGCTTCTTTTGAATTGTATTTACCATGGAGAGCTGGAGTAACTCTCTTTTCCTATAAAACTAGATGCACAAGCCAGAGTTGTCATAATGCACTTATTACTTCATCATGGAAATTACTACTAGCATCCGAGGAGGTCAGAAGCTATGTTTTGAATGTCATGCCTACACCAACAGCTAGGTCAACCGCCAGGGAAGCATGTACGTCGTCACACAAAACAGATCCAGGAGAGGTTGTCCACCCTGGGCTCCCAGTATGCTGCTGGTGACAAGACCATCTCAGACACACTCCAGGGTATAGGCCACTGCATTAGGCTAAAGTGACTTTGACTTGTCATTGAATGTAATGTTATTGTAGTAATAACAATAAAACTGCAAACTGATTTTGACTTGTCAACTATCATAGAAAAAAGGACAGATGTTCAGGGAAGGCAGGGGGGCAAATATCCTAGGAGGCAGATGTCCGGGGGGAAAGTGTCCTAGGGACAAATGGCCGGAGGGGCAAGTGACCGCAACCCGGCATGGGCCTATGTATTCACCGAGGAAGCTAATTAAGGATTTCCAAGTGTTCATACCTTCGCCGAGTATCAGAATAGCTAAACAGTTTGTGTTCGTAAATCACGGTAGGCCTATAAATCTAGCGTAAATGATGGTCTCGGTTGGTTATCGGCGCTTTTGTGCACATACGACTTTTTGACGATGGAAGAAGACGTAATGAGTATTGCACTTGCGTAGCTAATGAAGTATCTTCACCAGTGTTATAGCACCATTGTGCGTGCGTGACATACTGCTCTGACCTTTCTCGTCCTTTTGTTCATGTTGGTGATGATGACACATGTAAACGATTCCACTAACGAGCAACATTGCCCTTTTCGATGAACCAACTGATGTGGCCACCGCAGTTGTTGTGTGTTGTCGGGTTTATGACTGTGGGTATTGTGTTGAGATGATGGTCTGATATGTGGCTTGAGATCGTCTCACATTCAAAGCAATTCATTAACCAGCCATTGCGTTGGAACCTGTCCAGACCATGCGCGGTGCTATGGGGTCCCGCAGAGATTTCACAGTCTAGCACAATAGTCTTCTGCGAAGAGCCAATTGACCTAATCATGCAAGTCATTGAACACATGTACCAATAACAAGATCGGTTCAAGAACCGTGCCCTGAGGAAGACCTACACTGGAGAGTAGCGATAACGCGTATATATATATATATATATATATATATATATATATATATATATATATATATATATATATATATATATATATATATATATATATATATATATATATATATATATATAATACCGTGGACGATTACCTCCTGTAACAGGAACTGCATAATGTCTTACTACCTGGAACTGCATTGGGACATATTTCGCTGGTAGCACATCTTCTCCACCTTGGTCGCTTGCGAGGTGGAGGAGGGGCGGGTGTTCTCATCGCAGCTATTGCCAGCATACATTATCTTCATAAAAGCATATTTCATGATGATCCACCCAGTTGATTAGTACCGAAGCGCATCGCTAACTACGTCATTCGATGTCAGCTCCCTCTATGTCAGGTCACTCGATCACTGCGAGCTCAGTCATGCGCAACCACAGGTGTCGAAGTAGGCTGGCTCCAACCATGCTATGTCTCCAGACATCTATATTCCTGCCGTATGCAGCTCTCCAGGCTCCGGTCCCATATCTTCCTTTAGATAGTCAACGTATGTTAAGGTTTGTCTGTCTTGGCCTGTTCATCCATGTGCTAGTTGCCACAGGAGTGCCCTTGATGCCAATTCACCATTGTGTCTGTAGCAGTGCTCTAGAGTCCTGCGGACCAAGCGCATTTGTGGTAACCGGTGAACGACATTGGTCACGTACACCACGCATTCCCCAATAGGCCCTAAAGTCCACCCTTTAAGTACAGATTTAATCTTAATTGTGGTTATATAGGTAGTCTTAACAAAAATGTACTGTTCTCGTTACGCATGCATTCTTTATTACCATTACTGTCATATATCTCTAAGTTTATGTTAGAGATGTATTTCTTTTTATTTGCAATGGTGCATGATGTCCGAGACAGGCCTAAAATGGTCTGCAGATAAGCGCAAATGTGGATTACAGAACGCATGCTGTGCATTGACTGTTGATGCAAATCTGTTGTCGTCGGTCTGGCAACAATTATAATTTTGGAACGCACAATACATCAGCAGTTCGAACATCGACCTTCTTAGCAACGTCGAAACAAATCAAGGCGGACACCGATCAAACACTTATGTAGGCCTTGTTACAGTAACTCGCTACTAAATATTGTATAGCATCTTTTTCTTTCGGCCAGTAGCATGATGACATGTAGGGAATGCCTGAGGTCGTATAAAGCTGGGTTTCACCGTGTGAACGCAATCCATCTACCAGCGCGTGGCACTAATTCAATACTTTAGCAAAGAAATTAATAAGACTGACGCACGTCGTTACATAGCGATTGAATTCGGCTGCTATCCACACCACCCGGCTACAGTACGCTACGTGATGAAAGCATCGCCAGCTGAGCTGCAATCACGGTCGAAATCAATCTTCTCATTCCCACGATAGTTAAAAAACGACACAGTTGCCTGACTGTTGGTAAGATTTATCTCTTGCTAAGTTTTTTTTTTCACATTTGATAAATCGACTGCCTCACCATCAGAAGACGACGGCAGGCCCACGTGTCACGGGCACCTATAACACAGAAGGCATCTGGCGACTGGTTGTTCTACGGACTCTCCAGTGGGACAGTGCTGGATCATCAATGTAGGGGCCTAGTATAAACGGCTCTTACCGTTGGTGTATTTATATGGGCTCTGTGTCGTGCCCCTCCCTTGGCTCATGTTTTTGATTTTTTTTTCGTATGTAACCTGTTGCGCCGCTACATGGTAGCATGGTAAATTAATGGGTGACCAAGCTTGCCCCTTTGCACCTCCCTGCCCCCCCCCCCGGCCTCCCCTTTTGTGAGACCCTACACTGACCTTTGTTGATATCGTGAAAGACAAAGATCGGGACGCATGATATTAACCATGGAGGTAACCCCTTACCTTAACGTTTACTCAACTGTGTTTGAGCGTAAGCATTAATCGACGACAGCATATAAACATAGACACAAGAAAATACAGCGTATTATGAAAACAAGAAAATCCTTTTTCGGTTGGCCTTTTGCATTGTGTGGCAACGTCGCAGTCGGCAACCACTGCCGTTGCGGAACATAATCGGTTATCGAGCACTGCAACGCACGCATAGTTGCATATTGGCACATTTCGCAGTTGCAAAACACTATTGTTGCGCACATTGAGTGCTGCAGGGCAAGATGTCAACATCGACACGGTGTTCTCGCGACAAAAGTGTGATTGACGAAAATCAATAAAGCAACATCCGCTGTTTTGTGCGAAGCAAGAATAGTGTCGGTTTGTACAGATGTCACAACGCGTGCATTCCTCTTAGAGAAAGAGGGCACATCAAATAATATGGACCGTGTTCGTATTCATAACCAGATATGATGCAATGTGTAGAATTCTTTGAACAGTTGTCTTCAGTGTTTCAAAATGTAATTATGTGGCGGGATTTTATTAGTGGAAATGTAGCCAGTTAAGTACGTGTTCTGCATTTGTCTCTTCAATAAACATCTGCTCAAGTTTCCATAACTTGCCCTAACTACAGCTAACATCATTTAGTAACTGGTTTATGTAAAAATAATAATAATACAATTGGCGTTATTTTCCGTTTTATTAATATATCGTTCTCTTACAAGAGCTACACCTGTGCGCTTTAATATGTTTAGAACGTTTTGTTTTGAGTCTGAACATCCTGGGAAACGTTTGAATTGTACTAGTTATGTGTAAGTATTACTTACAATAAGGTTACTTTGATATGTTTTAATTCAATAAATTCGTTAATGGTCCAAATCTCTAACATCGCATTAATCAACGTTGACGTGGTAACATCATCGTAAAGCACATAACATTAATAACGTAAAATACTCCATATGATGCAAAATACTTCTTATTGTCAACAACTGCCTGTTCTTGCTTCTCCTCCAACTATCTCCTTATGCAGACCTTCCCTACAAATGTCCGACTCCGCGTAAGTCGTGCAGAGTGCTGGCCTCTGGCGACTGACGTTAAATCAATTGTGAGATCGCGACATTATATTACGTCATAAAGAAATAAATAGTGCGACTTGCGTTTTGTTGATATGCGTTTGATATTTGTTATATTGTTTACAGAATATTGTGCAATATTTTCTTATTTCCGAAAGGGTTGGAGACAATAAATCATGTACTTTTGGTCGTAGCAGCTCACTATTAGGAGTACCGGTATAGCAAGCAGCAGCAACAGCAGCAGCAGCAGCTGCAGGAGGTCTCCATCCTCATTCTGCTGACCACCTCTCTGAGGTTCATGCCATTACATTGTCTCCCGTCCACACATTACCTGCCCAGCCCAAACATCCACCTTTGTACTCAATATAGCTTATCCGAAATGAAACATTACAGGGCTTACGTGTATATGCTGGTGGATATCTTAACAATCATTTGTTGATATGTTGAATACCTTAAGAATCATAGCCAGCTGTGTGATTTCACACGAGGACTTCATGTGTGAAATCAATGCCCATCTAGCTGGAGAAAACCAGCTAGGGAATCAGTAAAAAGCTGGATGTAAGGGAAGTCTTTGTTGGCACCGCTACAAATTCTTGTTGAATAAAGGGTGCAGTCAATTAGTCTTACTGTAATCAGAACGTTTTGAATTTGCCTTGGACTGACGTGACACGCAATATCTACTCAGTTCTTCATTTCCAATCAAAGTATTCATCAGCGATTGGGTTAGTAATGGAATTAGCCCTCACTCTGTGCACTTGTTATTCCAGTAGGCCCTACTCGTCATCAAAGGGAAGCCAGTGTATTGGTAACACAACCCATTTAGATACTGCTGAAGTATAATGCTTTGTTTCTTTCAGTGGGTAGGTGTGAATAGCAGACAATGCTTCACATAAAAAAATCTGACATACAACACCATGTAACAAGATTTAACCAGAGTTAACTAGATTGCCATCCAAGGCAAAACACCCAGACGGCGAATGGACAAGGAAACCATTAGCTTATTGAGAGTTCAACAAGTATTCATCTACTGTATGTGTAACCCGCCCTTTAGAGATATTTGTCACTTTCGTTTTTAAACATATTCACGCCGCTAACATTTACACAATCCATAGATAATAATGTAAAGATGCTTCGTGTCTTCTTGTTCTACTATAAAACAATATTTGTATCAATATTTTCATACCCATTCATTATCTTAAAAACTTCAAATTACAAAGTAACCATTTCGGGTTAATGTGGAACTAGATTTATAAATGAAACAAAGAATCAATTAACAAATGAAAGAATATTCATAATACGACACACAAGCTTCATTAGGCATCGAACACTGCCTCATTCGCTCTTTTAAAATGCTCCAAAATAGTAGTACACTGGACAAATGGGGGCAAGCCTTTGCCTAAAGCTTCATGTGCTCGGGGGCCGAATTCACCGTGGGCCAAAATCACCTGTATCAAATGTTTGAATGTTAGAATTAAATATGATACATTATAACGAGTGAAATTAGAATACAACATGGACACTAAATTGGCTGAAGGAAGTCTATAAAAACTGTCAAAAAGTAACATTTGCGAAGCAATATAAGTATTGTTTTGGTGTAATATACTAATATACATAATTTTTTTAGTATACCTATGTTTGACTGTAATTAAATCAGTGTGACATTCTGACCAACCGGTTGGTGCATTGCGACTTGTGCATTCAGACAGAGGTGCATTCCGACCGGCTTCCAAACAATCAGGTATCCGCGACAACGCGGGTCCTATTCTAGTTGGAAAGTATTTAACAAATTATCGTGCCAAAAACAAAAATACACTTTTTTGGGTAGCATATGTCATCTCTATTCTCTACATCATTATGTGGTCGTTAATGTCAAGTGTCGCAGCATCTGCCATAACAACCTATTACCATGCATACTCACTTCTTTAGTCCTTTGACTCTTTGACCAGCTTTCCGATCAAGTCACACAAAGCAACCGAAACAACTGCCACATTATACATACGTGCGTGCGTGCGTGCGTGCGTGCGTGCGTGCGTGCGTGCGTGTACAGTCCCCACTAAGTCCTTATCCCGCAGTTCTTATGGACATATCACTCAACGATGTGCATTCCATTAAATATTAGGCTGAGTGGAAGCGCAATACAAGTTGGTCCATACGTTCTTCTGCATGTCTTGGTCTGCTGGAAAACATGCATCGAGATTACTTTTTCCTGTCAGAGCTGGTGAAACGTAAACAACCATCTTGACAAAGATGCCACGAATAAAGAAATTCCAATCGACTGATTACGCATGACAACGTATTGATAATGTCACCTATTGTTGTCTTCAACTAATAATTAATTACGTTCTTTTGACAGTTTCAAGAACAAGTTTAAATGCATCCAGTAATCAACGTCATCTATCTCGTTGAGTCCTTCACGAAAATAAAACGCTAAAATAATGCTACATAATATTTATTTATACATATTATATTCACACATTGCGGATAATGTTAACATGTATATCAGTATACTATGCGAACATGTATAGTTTGAGTAAGAATGTAAATTAAACCAGTAGTTAAGTCACTGCCCTGTCTGTCGAACAGGGCATTGTATACAACCATATCACATATCAATAATTTCCTTTTCAAATGCCCATCATTCAAACCATAATAAAAATAGTGCTGTCACATGTTTTTTCTTGAAAAACGTGACATCAGCTTATTCTACCAGTAAATGACAATATGACCATGATTTCAACAATCTTAGCCTGTCCTGGGGGCAGTGGGGGTTAATTCATGTTGAATCTCAGAGAAGACCGGCAAGTTCGAATATAAATTTTTAATTCACCATGCTCATAAGTCTTTCTTTGACAGTATGGTCCTTGGTTTGGGTTTAGATCCTACAACTTTAGCATGTATAAATGGATGTTAACCACTACACTACCAATTAAAAATGAGTGAATGTTCGGCAAGGTTTGGATGAAAAAGTCAATGATGTAGTTCATCATAGTCACTAGAAGACTATGACCTACTCTTACAGAACACTTGTTTTTCCTTTTACATGACATACGTTTTCCCACAAATGACAAAGCTCAAAGAGCTGTAGAAATTGCCTGCATGAGTACCGATATCTATGTTTCCTTGTCATAAGCCTCATAACTGCAAAATATTAACTATGTCCGACAGACAGCTCAAGGAACAATTACCAAGTACATGGTGTACGGTAAAATACAAACAACATAGCAATAAAAATATATCAGACTTATAGCATCAAATTAGAACACAGGTGATGTGTTCAAGTTAGTGCTTCTGTTGATTATTCTCACAACAGAACCAAGAGAGCCAAATCACATGGAGTATTCATTCCTGGAACACAGCCACTGTGTCTACTAGCCTGCCGTATTCAATTATGGTTGGCATTCGACATCGACACCCTATCAACTTGCTGGGGCGGGTATCATACGAGCACTGCGTATATTCTGTGGTGACTTATCATTGTCACGTATTATGTTCTTCAGGAACTGTGTCTGCTGACGCGGGTCCGTCGTTGACAGAGTTGGACATTGGCAAGACTGGCGGAGATGTATCGCCTGGAAACCAAATTAAAAGTGCACACACATCAGCTCATTTCACTCATAGCAGGGCGTGAAGAATCAGATATTGCGTCAGTAAATTAGAACTGCATCGCTCTACATGCAAAGTTCTAGTTCAAGACCCACACCATGCAAGATACATACGGTGCTATACTTGGCTGGCTACGTTAAGGACAATGCATGGCTATGACAACTACGTCAAATAGCAGTTTCGTATTCTTAAAACTGCTTCCTCAACTGATTTGGCCTATCGCAAATCTGGTTCATTGGTGTCCAAATACGTAGTGTGTGAATAGTTTATGTAGCATCCGCAGTTGGTTTAATAAAGAAATGCCTATTTTTTTCAAATCATCAAAAAAGAATTGACTTTAGTCGTTAAAATTGGTAAGGATCAAAATAGTGGATATCCAAAATGGTAAGCACTGTGTGGGTCAATGATGATCACGGGCGTGACTTCCATCTTCTCACCGATCACATGTCAAAGTTACGAAATTTCAACAAGGAAGAAAATCGTGATTTTTCAGCATTTCGATTTTCACTTCAGTTAATGCTTCAATAAGCATTAACTAATTTAATAGTTTGTCTGATAATTAAAAAAAAAAACTAAATACAAAAGTTGCACAAATGAGCTAGCATGTTACAGTGGATACGTTTTTTTCTCAGGCTAGCAATTTCCCTTTACCAGCGGCATATTTAGAGGGGGGGGCATCGGTTTAATGTTTTTCAGAATATAACTTGTTGCGCCACTTCAAGGTAGCATGGTAAACTAATGAGTGACTAAGTTTGCCCCCCTTTGGTTCCTCTGTGGAATCCAAGATATGCCACTGCCCTTTACCACTAGTCTTGTCCAGCTAAGGATGCTAACGTGAAAAGCAGATGAATGACTCTTGTTCTATGTGTTTCTTGTAGTCTTGCAGCTGAGAATAAGGATGAAGCACAACAATATTTCATATACAGTCACTTTATAATAATCACTTGGATTACTGCATAGAAACATGTCACATACCGCTGGAATCATGTCATCGAGTTTGGATGCCCTATTCTCATGAGTGGGGTGGGTAGAGAGCCACTCAGGGGGCGGCTGGTCAGACCCTGGAACTTCTGTCAGAAGCGACATGAGACTCCAGAATGTGCTGCTCTCTCGTACGTCAAAACAAGCCTTAAATATGGAAACATGACAAGTGTGAACAAGAAAACAAGCCATAAATATGGAAACATGGCAAGTGTGAACAAGAAAACAAGCCTTAAATATGGAAATATGGCAAGCGTGAACAAGAAAACAAGCCTTAAATATGGAAACATGGCAAGTGTGAACAAGAAAACAAGCCATAAATATGGAAATATGGCAAGCATGAACAAGAAAACAAGCCTTCAATATGGAAATATGGCAAGCGTGAACAAGAAAACAAGCCATAAATATGGAAACATGGCAAGCATGAACAAGAAAACAAGCCTTCAATATGGAAATATGGCAAGCGTGAACAAGAAAACAAGCCTTAAATATGGAAACATGGCAAGCGTGAACAAGAAAACAAGCCTTCAATATAGATATCAGAGACACTACAATTTTTTTTAGCATAACATAGAATAAATAAAACATTACATAAACACATAAAACATGTTTAAATCTATAGATTTCCACAAAAAAGGGATTGAAAACATTTTCATTTGCATGTTTAGTACAAAGCTTGGATATATTGGAAACATTTTAAATGACGTTTAGCATTCATATTTAAAAAACCACCTCAGTGGGAATACCAGCCTTCCACAATAAGCGTTTATCCCACATGCTCCATACAAACATATGGCATGTAACATATATAATACGTAGCATGTTACCTTGGCAGCAAGATGTAATCCTACTTCATCTGCTTCTATCTCCAGTTTGCGGCTGTATGGAAGATGCAGCAGCAGCTGATGGGAAAAGACCAGTGCACAAAGCATTAGAACACATTTTAGTGATTATATTATAACTATTTATTTATTTAGTTTTGTACATGCCTATGAACCAGTTGATAAAAGTGCCTTATAAATTTTACTAATAATAATAGTAAAATTAAAACAGTATTTGCAGGCTTTCTAAAAGTAGTCATGCAGTTTCTATGTTTCTCCTGTGTCATTATTTGTCTGCATGTCATCTAGTGCAAGTGTGAAAGTATCTATGTTCTGGTTGTCATGGAACAGTATGCTACTGTCACATCACAACAGTGTACTATCAATTGTCCTTCGGGAAAATATTTATTAATTAAAACCAGTGGTGTAGCAACAACTAAATGCTAGCTAGGACTATACTTGGCATCAAAGTCAGGCATCAAATAAACAAGATGACCACTGTGAAACCATACTTTCCAACAAGAATCAGGCTTAAGCCTAGTTTGTGACTCTATTACATAAACTATCTAAACAAACCAAATAAATGA
The DNA here is from genome assembly GCA_033239005.1 of Lamellibrachia satsuma. NCBI lineage: Eukaryota > Metazoa > Annelida > Polychaeta > Sabellida > Siboglinidae > Lamellibrachia > Lamellibrachia satsuma. The sequence goes on along the minus strand of BSQZ01000007.1, from coordinate 9,745,010 downwards.
AACAATAAGTACTCTTAGGTACAAGCAAACACAGGAATACGTGAATTACCAGCTCAGCTAATTGCTATTAAAACAAGAAGGGTATCCTACTAGTTCAACTAACAAAGAATACTATATGCATAATTTACAAATAACCACATACATTAAAGATAATAGTCAACCTCAACTATTATTAGCTGTCTCTGCCCCACATGATCTGCATCCCAAAGCAGGAGACTTGGCACATCTGCAGGTACATGACACCAACCTGCACAACTTTGTTGTAGAACCACTGACCGAGCACAGCAAATCCATCCGAGGGCATAAAAGCCCAGATGGCAGCCATCACAAATATGATCATCACATCCAGCAACTGTGCAACACTCACTTGCTCTGCCTGGAGAAATAAAAGTACAGGTGTTACAGGCGTGCTTCAAAATATAGCACAAACAGATCACAAGATCAAGAATACAAGGTTTTCTACTGATTTAACCCCATTGGTCATTATAAAATATCCATATGTGAAATGTTGCTTTGATCACGTTATGATATAACACAGAGGTAGCCTGGTGATGCTTTATTACGTACATGTATTTGCTCATGCCATGCAGATATTATCCAAGCTTCTGGAAGCCAGATGTGTATTTGAGTTCATTTAGTTAAAAAAAGACAAATATCTGACTGTGGCAGATAACAGTATGAGCATTTAAAAATGTTGACAAGCCAATGGATTCCTTGTCCACTTGCCCTATGTAGCTTGTAGATAATATCTTGATAAATCTTGTTAAAGTTTGGTCACAATTATCACAACTCGGCTGGTTGTGAGTTGGCATACCATCAAAGCAGTTGTAATATTATGTACATCTTACAACAGTAATAATCATAATAAGTAAACAGTTTTCTTACAGCATGGTTAAGAAGAGCATGTGCCATCTCATGGGCAAGTACCATGGCCAGTTGGTCATCATTCTGGACAATATTCAGCAGGCCAGTGTAGACGAATATGTGTCCAGTCTGCAGCAAGAAATGATGTCTGCTTTCATGAGATCTTCCAGTCACATATCATGATCAGCAAAGAGATGTACAAGGTAAATACAACACAGGAGAAAAACCATACATTTAAAATGAATTAGTATGTATATTGTTTTAGATGAAGAAGTAGCAGCGATGATTTGGACAGTGACACTAACTGCTAAATTTATGTTTTGCTTCATATGGTATATATTTCAATGCTGCAGTATTTATTACCAATGAAAGAAGGGTTTTAAGAAATAACAGTCCACTCATGAAATGGAAACACACTATTGATATAGATGATGCAAATGTTAGGTAGCAGCTAAGAAAATGTTGATTGTTGCTAGAATAGGAAGTGCTTTAGAGAAAGTGCATTCACTAGAGGAGGTTATTGCAGTATCAAGTATATAGATGGAGTTGAATTTACAGAAATAACAGTTTATTTGTCAACATGATTTCATTATATAATTTGTAAAAAGTTGCACTGTCTGTATGTAGTGTGCGTGAGTGTATTGATGATTAATTAATTAATCAAGGCTATGCAACCAGTGAAACATTTCCGCACAGACTTATAACACTGTGGTCACCAACATATCTGACATCAAACTGATGTCTTGGTATTGACTGAGACTAAAAATGTTTTAATGTGTGGCATCACTCACTGGCAAAATGAAAGCGTTCTGTTCACTAGAGTCGACAACGATCACTGTCCACTTCTGGTTTCGCATGAAGTCCAGATCTTGATTCTTTGCTACAATCTTCTGGGCGACTCTCATGACCCGATTGCAGTAGGGGTGGTCCCCTCGCAACACATGGCCTTTCGATGCCTCCATTTGCTAGTGGCAGGACATGCCACAACGGATGTGGCATAACAATAAATAATCAGTTGATTTTTAGACTACTTCATGTATATAATTTACAGGAAAGACAATTATTAAAAACCAGTCAAACAGATCACAAGAATACCCACACACAAAGATGTGGACATCGGTGTATGTTCAACATGTGAAAAAGAGTACCATGCCAGTCCTTAAATGGGGTTCGCGGGGTTTTGAACGAACCCCATTTTCTAAGAGAATTTGTTTAAGTTCAATTTTTTTCAGCCATCATCCCAGAAATCCCAGGCTGATTGTTTATGCCCAAACTCCCCTTTTTAATAGAAGGGCTCCACAGAATAACAATTACTGATCTTACTCAACAAAAAATAAAATACCTTGGTAAAACATTGAGCTTAACAGTAATGCAAAATACAAGCCTTCGACATGTCTTAGACACATACCCGATCATACTCCAACTCAGCGATGTCAATAAACTGCTCTGGGGTGAACCCAATATACCTCTTTCGCTTTGTGATAGGCGCTTCATGAACATGTGTGATATAGTTCACAATGCCGGCTGCAGTGAGAACACCAACTATTATTGCTATACGGTTTTTCGATAATGACAAGCGGTGCTTCCAAACTTCCCTCTGGTGTTCCGGCAGCGCACGCCACCATATTCTGAACTTCCTGCAGCAAACACAACACATGTCACATGTGTATATATATAAATGATTACAACAGCATGAATTAGTTACTGTATTATGTTATGAATCCACAGAATTAGATATATACATGATACCAAAAAATTGTATTAGTACTATACTACTATACAGCAAGGTGAAGTTTATAGTATACACAGGCAGCGTCACATTGCCATTTTTCCGCAGGATTTTTGGGAAGACCGGTAATAAATTACTGAAAAGTTTGTCAGATTATGTCACCAATATTTTTACCAACTGATTGACATTTTTACATACCTTCCAGTTACGATGGTTGCAGCTTTAGCAACTGGCTTCACAAACATCCATAAGACTGGTGGAATTTGTCGGCGACACGTTGTGTGGAAACATCTCAATGTGTTCACTGGCCCTGAATCTGCCAGCAGGGTTCTTGTCAGGGGTACACTCATACCACACTTCCATTTTGTTGGATTGTATAGGCGTACTACTTGTGGCAAAGATCCAATGCGTCTAAATGGTTGCAGCAGCGGCAATACTGGACTACCAACCTGGGCTAGGTAATGATGTAAAAAGCCAAGTGTCCGCACAGATGTCATTGTTAGCAAAACTAAACAGTGTCACATATGTCATATAACTCACTAATCATCTAATGACTGTAATGTATAATCATTTCAGGTTTGTAGAGAAATATCCACACACAAAAATATATGTTTGCCTAGCATTGGGCCTTAATATTGATAGAACTGGTTGGTAAAGATATTCTGACTCAGGCGAACCACACTCGACCTTGATGCAAAGTTTACAGCAAGCTCAACAGGCGCGCCTCCTCGTTCACACGGGTATTTGACTTAACATGTGTAGCCGTCTGTCTCCTCGGTCGCATGTCACTCACTGAAGTGATAGACACAACTGAGCACTCCAAGCATAACAAATGTCATAGTTGGACTATCGCTTGTCAAGGTTGCCACCAAAGCGACATTTAACCCGACTTTTACTCCTTCCGAACAGTAAAATGAAAGCAAGTGCTTGATTCTAAAGCCGACGCGAGGGTTAAATACCAGTTCAATAATTGACAGCCATGTTGGAATGTTTCGCACCACTTCGCTCACATGAGACATATTTGCTGAGCGCCGAGATATAACTGGCTCAGGATGTTTGGGCTATGTTCACTGATGCATGATTATTACAGGGATAGCCTTCGTCCAGGTGCGTTTTGCCCTTTTGGGATACTCACCTTCGATTTCCGGTAAACCATGTGTATTATGAATTTATTTACCCGCAAAATTTCTCGTTCCCTATTTTATCCGTTAGATGGCGATGTCATTCAATTATATCCCCTCGTCCGACAGGTTACGCCATCGTTAGCGTCGAATATCAACGGTCTCCAAGCACCGATCTGTTTCTCCAAACGAGTAGAATGAATTCTAACCAATTTATTCTTGCTGAATATTCCATTTCGTTAATTATTTGTTAACCATGCTGTCATGCACGCGTCAATTTTTAAGAAATAGTCGCCACTCTATTAGCCCAAAGCGCCTAATAAAATGCAAGATGAAACGTAGGCCTATAGAAAGTGGGTTTACTGTAGGTGTATTATATGCAATTGTTTAAATTTTATGTAAAGCGCGTTGAGCTTTCCATGAAACTGCGCTATACAAAGCAAATGTATTTATTGTTTTACAATGTAGTCATATGCTACACATTAATTGTAGTAAATAAGCAGACCAGTACCATGTCAATCAGTTTGTTATCAGACGTTCAGTAAAGACATTGCTATGTATATTATATTAACACTACATCTGAAGATGCACATACACATATCTGACACCATTATGAAGAAAGTCCACAAGGCTAGAGACAGAGGTCAACATTCACAAAAGATACACGTACGGATATATTTTGCAATAGCAAATGCGAAGGCGGCTGTTTTGCCTAAAAGACAAAAATTGTATAAGTAATTTTTAGTGAGAGCTACATAGTTATACGAAACCTCTGCACTCAATTCTGGAAGACAAAAAACTTACTTTGGAAATTGATCCAGGAAAATGAAAAGTTAAAATAATAACCAACAGCAAAGGCACAACAACAAGCAAGATAGTAACGGTTCTTCAAATATCAATTCTACCAGAGGACCAACACGAATATGGAAAACAAGATCGTAGCCAAAGGTTAACATAATCCCAAAATGAAGGACATAAAATGTGTACATTCAACATAATAAAAACGACATCTATGCCAAACGTCCGATTGAAAAACGGAATGCAAACACATAAAAGTATGCTCTCTCTATACCGTTGACGCATAGATAGAGAAATCAATAGATACTGATGTACCATGATGTACCCGTCCACCAATAGTTGTACGAAGGTGTCACTGGCAGAATGACGTAAGACCGGATTACCAATTACTAACGTTTACCTTTAGTTTTGTTATTAATTGTGGTAAAGGTGATGCGTCTGTTATTTCCATAATTGTGGTAGCAAACTATACATCTGTGTAGCTAATGCCAATATATAGAGGAAGTCAACAAACTCGGAGCTAATAGTGTTCATTACATAATACTATGATATTTAAAATAATCGATTTAAAATGTATGTAATGGTAATGAAAGGACATTATCATGGTTGGCATTGTTATTATGGCAATGCAAGCAAGTTTTTCTATATTTTCATTCCAATACATGTATGAAATAGCATACGGGTATATTCAGTTGATTTTCTTATATATTACTTATAATTTGTCATTGGTGGTAATGATAACGGAAACGATAGATTGTAATAATAAAACATGATGTTGTATGTATGATGGTAAATGACAATGTTGTATGTATGATGGTAAATGACAATGTTGCATGTATGATGGTAAATGACAATGTTGCATGTATGATGGTAAATGACAATGTTGCATGTATGATGGTAAATGACAATGTTGTACGCATGATGGTAAATGACAATGTTGCATGTATGATGGTAAATGACAATGTTGCATGTATGATGGTAAATGACAATGTTGCATGTATGATGGTAAATGACAATGTTGCATGTATGATGGTAAATGACAATGTTGTATGTATGATGGTAAATGACAATGTTGTATGCATGATGGTAAATGACAATGTTGTATGCATGATGGTAAATGACAATGTTGTATGCATGATGGTAAATGACAATGTTGCATGTATGATGGTAATTGACAATGTTGCATGTATGATGGTAAATGACAATGTTGTATAATTTGTTGGGAAATGACAATGTTGTATGTATGATGGTAAATGACAATGTTGCATGCATGATGGCAAATGACAATGTTGTATGTATGATGGTAAATGACAATGTTGTATGTATGATGGTAAATGACAATATGTTGTATAATTTGTTGGGAAATGACAATGTTGTATGTATGATGGTAAATGGCAATGTTGTATGCATGATGGTAAATGACAATGTTGTATGTATGATGGTAAATGACAATGCACATTCCATAATGACCCTGCCACGGAGTACGGTCAAGAGTACCAACCGCCGTGTTTGAAGTTCGATTCTCACGCGATATCATTGGCTGGTACAATACAGTTAACTGTTATTTTGCCAATTATGAATTTGTGACACCAGCCAGTCGCAGATATCTAGCAAAGTGTCATACTTGTTGCAACATACAAGGAATCGAATACCGATTACGGTGTTACGTTTTATTTCTACATTTCAGTGGCAGAAACCATCGCTACAACCTATTTGAACACGGTAGCCTACCATATCAATTCCGCATAGATTACCTAATCTTATTAAATGCAAATTCATTGGCAGTATATTGCCACATCTGTAGACATTATACACACATCACTATATACAGCCCTGTACATATATTCCCAGTCTAACATACAAGTAAATTAGTATGTACATGAAGTACTACTATACATAATCTCAATTATTTTAAAACATCGCATAGCTCCAACTTTCGCTGGATGTTGATGGAATGTACATTTTAACGACTCGTGTTCACACATTTTGTAGATACACGTTTTAAGCCACGTTTAATCTAGCTAGATGCGTATGACACAAACATGAAACGGATTGACTGAACAATAACAAACATGAAGCTATAATTTCCAATAGACATTAAACAAGGAGGCAGAGAATGTCACCTGTCAACGAGATTACAAGCATGAACTACGCACTCACAAACATCTCCAATGGTGACAAGTAAAAGAAGCGATTTATTTCGTGGTTAGTCTAGCAGACGAAAATAGTTTGATGTAAACACTCAAATTAATTCAGGCGTTTTAGCGTAATTATGATGCTTTTAAGACATACATATACAGAAGTTGGATTAGTCGGTGCTGCTACGGACGCACCCTTCCAGTGACGTGCTGTAATTGACACTGGGTGATACGGTGAAGCCGTCTGCTCGCTCAGTCGGTCTTCAGTCGCTGGCTGGTCATGCGGTAGATGATGCTGTCGCGGCCAGGGTCCATGTACCACATGCCGTAGCTGACGGCGAAGACGGTGAGCGCCAGAACGACCATCATCCACAGGATGATGTTGAACATCACCGGGTACTGGCCTGTGTAGGCCGTGTCCACGTTCAGGTCCGACTCCAGGCTGTTGCTAGTCTCATCCGGCGCCTGTCGGCAATAAGTGGTGAGAAAGGTTACAAGAGCAACACTGGTAGGACGATCATTTAGAATACCAGTCATCTTCCTACCAAACGGCTCTCGTGCCTTGACGACAATGTGAAACACTTGCAACTTCCAATTGTTATTGTACCTCTGCTGAGACGTAATCAGATTTGAAAGAATAACGTAATGCAATATGCATATAATGCACAGTGATCATACAAAATATCTAAGATCAAGGAAGAGCACCATAAACAAGACAGGCACATAATTATGACAATGCAGGGGTAATGCAGTCGGTAAGAACATGCCGACACATAGCACAGTGCGTAGAAACTATCGTCACGTGCGAGGAACAACATGCCCACAGCTTTCAGAAAATAGAAATGTAACTCCCAACTGTAAAAAGCCAAGCATATGTCTGCCTTTTCTTAAAAGCTGTTACGACAAAGCATATAATGCATCAAGACGAGTTGGTCTGATCGTTTATTTTTATTCATTAATATAATGGTTTGATAATAGAATAAATATGTTCAATGTATACAGCCCACTAAACCACGTATAATAAACCCGAAACGTTTCTTTGTATTTTGCCGGAAACTGTCGAAATCAGCGAGCCCGCGAAAGCCATTGTTTACCGGTTAATCCTCCGACCACGTTAGTGTATACAAAACCAAATGATGCCAACAATTTCAAAAACAACTATTGCGACACATAGAAATATTGTATGGTACATGTATTATAGGTAAGGTAGTACTAATACATGTAACCGTATACACGAAACAGTTCATAGAAAGATGATTACAGTAGTCCCTGCCTTCGACGGACCCAACACATCGGATGCGTACCGGAAGATATGGAAACGGCGGCCGGTGAATCGCAACATGCGCATTCCCATATCGATGCTTTGAAATTGGTAGAAAGACGAAGTGAAACAACTATCGTCGTTTATAAGTGACACGAGCTGATATTTCAAAGTTCCGTCTCTCCCATCGAGGTCTAGCTTTGTAAACTTCGAAGTGTTGATTAAAATTTTTTTTTTATATTTTATATAGGCGGTCAGTATTATGTTAAAACATATAATTTATACCACATAATTTGATTTTACGATAAAAACGAGCAGACCATGTCCCTTTAATATTATCATTATAAATGCACCTCAAACAAACCAGTACTACCATAAGCATTATGCCAAGTACAATGACATACCCCATATGTTGAACAAAACTAAAATAACCACAATTACCGCATCCGCCTCAGCCTTCAAACTCCTGGCTATCCTGACAGATGCCTCATCTGCCTTGGGAAACGTCACAATCTCCACCACAACGTTTCCGCCATACAGCTCCTTGAAACTTGCAGTGACCTATAAACATTACATCTGTGCTTAAAGTGGATGCCTTGCATGTATGTTGTATCGTGAACTTATAAATCTTATAAACCTTAACTTGCTGCTAATGGACAATTTCAGCTATACGTTTTTTGCTCCCAACGTATGTAAATACTTAACGTATAGCTTATAAGTTCTTATAAGAACTTATCCCATACGTTGCCGCAGTGGAACGTCAGCAAGGTTGAAGCAATGAACTTGCCCATGAAGCTCTAATGTGATGGGATGTGGCAGGAAGTCTGTCCTAAAATTGGTGGGAGGAAAATAGGCCAGAGGTGGGATTGGTGGGAGTTGCACTCTCAAAATTGATGCGAAATGGGAGGTTGGCCCCCAAAACAGGCGGGACTGAGGGTGATACCCCTGCCACACTAGTGCATTTCGCGGCCTCCACCATGCCACGCATTAGTAATGTTCCACTAGCGAGGGGGTCGACTCGTTCTTAAACTACAATAAAATTACTGGAGTTTTCCATGTCGTTATAAGTTATACCTGTTCTTAGATATCACGATTACATCGCATGCAAAACTTAAGCATGTCTTTTTTGAAACAATGTATAAAAACGTATAAGCAACATATTAACCAATGAAGGCCATTCTGTCAGCATTTACGTATCCGTATCTCGATGCGGAACTTATCTAAAACATGTGACTAGCAAATTTAGCAATACGATTTTGTATCTTAATTTAGAAAATGTGTATACTGTTTTTCTCCCAGAACTAAGACTGTGATTTATTGCTAGTAGCATCAAAATAGTCTTGACATTCCTATGTCACACCTACCTTAGCAAGGAACGTCTGCAGCAGTTTCACAGCTGTGACCACCTTGGGAGACTGCAATCCATTGGCCTCTACTAACATACTCAAGCCTCTCAGTCTGAAGTGGTAGAAATCTGGTGAGAGATCGTTCACCAGCTGTCTGTTGGCCTTCAACTAGAGAACGATGGTGTGCTGACATTAGTAACTGCAATTTTACACCAGCATGATACAGTGACATACTAAATAACTGACTGAAGTAACTGATAAAAAGTACCATTATATAACTGCTTATAACAATGTGGCCAACATGGATAACTAAATAGACGTTTTATGCATTTATAGTATTGATTGTAAGCTACATGACTTACCCTTCCTTTTATAAGGTCTATATATAATGGGTTCTTCAACCAATAAACAACACAATGTTACAACAATGTACTAATGCTGCAGACCACAGTATATTTATTCTAATAATAAACTTTCCAGTAACAAACAACAATTAACAATGCTTGACATTTTGTAGACAGTGACTGGGAAAGAGTGAAACATGTAGCTACACTTACTGCCTCAATAATTTCCTGTATGATGTGTAATTCTCCAAGAAAGAGGAGATCAGCATCACTGCTCGTGTTCAGTGTCCCAAGATCCTTCACTGGGAAGTTAGCAGCTCCATCAGCAAAGACCCTCTGCACCTCTTGAAAGGTAGCTGGCAACTTTCCAAACAAGTGTGGATGGTGTGACCTGATATCGAATACCTATTGACAAAAACACAAGAAAGAACATATATATTTTCCATGCATGGATCTATAAAAATCATCTTTGCAAAACAGCTTAAGTGCCACAATAGTGTTAACTTTATATAACATATCTTTAAACAAATTACTGTTGTAATAATACACATGCACTCACAGTTTTATCAACCGAGAAGTCAACGATGATGGGCACAACAGCTGACCTCTGAAGATGTTCTGTGACAGTCTCTGTGTTCAAGAAGGGTTCATCCTAGAAAATTCACGCAAGTGAGAATAATAGCACCAGTGAGCATTATTAGGTAATATATAGATAAATGCACTGCTTAGACAACTGCAATATTTCACATGCTCATTGAGAAACAGAAAACATTATTACATAAGACATGTAAAGTAGTTCGTAATTTCAGTATACTTACATCATTAGTAGGGTATCTGGCCGTGTTCTGAATGGTGAGTGGAGCACCATCATAGCCAACCACAGATATCACAACATTAGCCTTTGGCTTCTCAAAGAAACTGCCCTGAGCAAGGCCGTCCCAACTGAGATCCTGCAAGAAGGATTATGATAAATAGTATCGTCGTTTATAAGTGACACGAGCTGATATTTCAAAGTTCCGTCTCTCCCATCGAGGTCTAGCTTTGTAAACTTCGAAGTGTTGATTAAAATTTTTTTTTTATATTTTATATAGGCGGTCAGTATTATGTTAAAACATATAATTTATACCACATAATTTGATTTTACGATAAAAACGAGCAGACCATGTCCCTTTAATATTATCATTATAAATGCACCTCAAACAAACCAGTACTACCATAAGCATTATGCCAAGTACAATGACATACCCCATATGTTGAACAAAACTAAAATAACCACAATTACCGCATCCGCCTCAGCCTTCAAACTCCTGGCTATCCTGACAGATGCCTCATCTGCCTTGGGAAACGTCACAATCTCCACCACAACGTTTCCGCCATACAGCTCCTTGAAACTTGCAGTGACCTATAAACATTACATCTGTGCTTAAAGTGGATGCCTTGCATGTATGTTGTATCGTGAACTTATAAATCTTATAAACCTTAACTTGCTGCTAATGGACAATTTCAGCTATACGTTTTTTGCTCCCAACGTATGTAAATACTTAACGTATAGCTTATAAGTTCTTATAAGAACTTATCCCATACGTTGCCGCAGTGGAACGTCAGCAAGGTTGAAGCAATGAACTTGCCCATGAAGCTCTAATGTGATGGGATGTGGCAGGAAGTCTGTCCTAAAATTGGTGGGAGGAAAATAGGCCAGAGGTGGGATTGGTGGGAGTTGCACTCTCAAAATTGATGCGAAATGGGAGGTTGGCCCCCAAAACAGGCGGGACTGAGGGTGATACCCTGCCACACTAGTGCATTTCGCGGCCTCCACCATGCCACGCATTAGTAATGTTCCACTAGCGAGGGGTCGACTCGTTCTTAAACTACAATAAAATTACTGGAGTTTTCCATGTCGTTATAAGTTATACCTGTTCTTAGATATCACGATTACATCGCATGCAAAACTTAAGCATGTCTTTTTGAAACAATGTATAAAAACGTATAAGCAACATATTAACCAATGAAGGCCATTCTGTCAGCATTTACGTATCCGTATCTCGATGCGGAACTTATCTAAAACATGTGACTAGCAAATTTAGCAATACGATTTTGTATCTTAATTTAGAAAATGTGTATACTGTTTTTCTCCCAGAACTAAGACTGTGATTTATTGCTAGTAGCATCAAAATAGTCTTGACATTCCTATGTCACACCTACCTTAGCAAGGAACGTCTGCAGCAGTTTCACAGCTGTGACCACCTTGGGAGACTGCAATCCATTGGCCTCTACTAACATACTCAAGCCTCTCAGTCTGAAGTGGTAGAAATCTGGTGAGAGATCGTTCACCAGCTGTCTGTTGGCCTTCAACTAGAGAACGATGGTGTGCTGACATTAGTAACTGCAATTTTACACCAGCATGATACAGTGACATACTAAATAACTGACTGAAGTAACTGATAAAAAGTACCATTATATAACTGCTTATAACAATGTGGCCAACATGGATAACTAAATAGACGTTTTATGCATTTATAGTATTGATTGTAAGCTACATGACTTACCCTTCCTTTTATAAGGTCTATATATAATGGGTTCTTCAACCAATAAACAACACAATGTTACAACAATGTACTAATGCTGCAGACCACAGTATATTTATTCTAATAATAAACTTTCCAGTAACAAACAACAATTAACAATGCTTGACATTTTGTAGACAGTGACTGGGAAAGAGTGAAACATGTAGCTACACTTACTGCCTCAATAATTTCCTGTATGATGTGTAATTCTCCAAGAAAGAGGAGATCAGCATCACTGCTCGTGTTCAGTGTCCCAAGATCCTTCACTGGGAAGTTAGCAGCTCCATCAGCAAAGACCCTCTGCACCTCTTGAAAGGTAGCTGGCAACTTTCCAAACAAGTGTGGATGGTGTGACCTGATATCGAATACCTATTGACAAAAACACAAGAAAGAACATATATATTTTCCATGCATGGATCTATAAAAATCATCTTTGCAAAACAGCTTAAGTGCCACAATAGTGTTAACTTTATATAACATATCTTTAAACAAATTACTGTTGTAATAATACACATGCACTCACAGTTTTATCAACCGAGAAGTCAACGATGATGGGCACAACAGCTGACCTCTGAAGATGTTCTGTGACAGTCTCTGTGTTCAAGAAGGGTTCATCCTAGAAAATTCACGCAAGTGAGAATAATAGCACCAGTGAGCATTATTAGGTAATATATAGATAAATGCACTGCTTAGACAACTGCAATATTTCACATGCTCATTGAGAAACAGAAAACATTATTACATAAGACATGTAAAGTAGTTCGTAATTTCAGTATACTTACATCATTAGTAGGGTATCTGGCCGTGTTCTGAATGGTGAGTGGAGCACCATCATAGCCAACCACAGATATCACAACATTAGCCTTTGGCTTCTCAAAGAAACTGCCCTGAGCAAGGCCGTCCCAACTGAGATCCTGCAAGAAGGATTATGATAAATAGTTTCAAGTCATACTCCTGATGAAAGTGTAAGTAGTAAGTAGTATGGTGTAAAGATAAGCATTTATATAAGAAATTTATCAGAATGGTATTTAGGGAAGTATTATTTCTATTTTACAAAGTGGAAGCTTCTTAAATAGCTGTTAGTTCCTGATCTGGAAATGCATTTTTTTTCAATACAATGTGTACTCATTATTGTCAGAACAAACAATTTGCAATTCTGACCAGACTTAATATCAGTTATTAACTGAAGCCACCATCTTATCGACAAAGGCGTTGAAATGCAACCCACCTTTGAAAGAGAAAAGCCATACACTGACTTGATGACATTTGATATCTCGCTGTTGGCTAGTTGATTGCTACCTTGCAGGAATGTCATATATGATGGGGCATGCGTGATGATGAATTCGCCCCCTGCTGTGGCGCTGCCAAACACTGAAAACAAATAACAGGCACAGTTGTACCAAGTCATCCAGCATTTTAATAATAAAATAATACAGAATTGCCAAAACAACAATGCATTAGATAAAAATGTCTGATTGTTCAGTAAAAACTACCATACAAGAGATGCCCAGATGTAAGAGGTAATTATACAGGAAGAGAGTTCTTAAGATTTGCCTACAGGTGATTAACTTCAGTGTTTATAATTTACAAATTACATTAACTACATTTGAAGTATTCCGATATTGCTGACTATGCTTAAGTTTTAACACACAACTTAAAAGGTCCTCCTCAATTCGATTGTTTGCTTCAGACTAATTTTGCAAAATATCAAACATATAAAGTATCCACTATGACATGTTAACTTGTTGGTACAAATTTGCCATTTTCTTTTAGCAAAATTACCGCACAAACTATTAAATTATTGTTTTCATAAAATTTTCACAAAAACAAGTAAGTTGCAAATTCTACTTATAAATATTGATCATATCTGTCATGCCATAAATGACAATGTTCACTTGCTAGTTAGTTAGCTCAAAGATATATAATTTCAAATTATAAAGATATACCATTTCAACTAACACTAATAGTTTCCATTCTAAATAAGCTGTGAAATGATAATAGCCAAATGTATTATTGTACCCGCTCTGTTATTATTGTAACATGCGTAATCGTAACATAGAATTGTTGACATTGCCAACACAACATTCAAGTGACACATCACTGTCATATGACACTGTCACAGACAGATGTATGCCAACATCACGAGACATGCCATAACCTATGGCTATGCTCCTTCCCCACGAAATATATCCCTTGCAATATAACCAACTTCTAATATCGCCATCAAACCATTAAACAACGTAATACAGACCATCGTTATTTTGAAGGATAAAGACCGTCAGTAGTGACATTGTATAACGTCTCGGTCATAGTCACAGGGTCACCAACACGGGACCGCGATATCGACTGTGACAGGTCCCTCGCAACTATCTCTCGGCAAACAAGGGCGGCTGATTGTAGTATATACATAAAATATACACGCTCTTATTCTAATTACACAACCAAGCACCATGAATAGCATCGCCTCTACCCACCTGAAGCGAAAAAGACGATCAAAACAGGAGCGAGCACCAACCACCTCTCATTCGACGCCGCCATTTTGAATACCCAGTGACCCATATCAACATGTAGGGAGACTTTATATACGTAACGTAAGAATTATACATATTTTTAGTAAATTAAAAACATGCTCAAAAATATATTGTAATTTGTCTTTTAAATGTAACGCAGTATGTAGAAAACGTTCTGAAATGTGTATATCATAGATGAACGTACAAGCAAAGGTATATAGTAAATAGCGTTGTCATGGCTACGCGCTGATCTTAGTAAATTCTCCTTACACAGGCGACGTTGTCGCCATCGCGTGAGCCCAGCTCGTTCTTCGAGACATGGTTTCCTCGGTGGGGTTATGAGTCGCGTTGACCCACACTCACGTCGTGGACGATCACGTTCATGATGAGCACAAGAAACATATGGGATGCGCTCAGTGATGTAAACTCCACCGTAGACGGGAAGAGACCTGACACAGATGTAACGTGAGTTAGGGTCGTATGTTCCGCATTCTGTTCGCTTGCTAATCAAACCTCTGCTCTACAAAGCGTCGAGGCAAAGCATTTAACCAGAACACTAGCCGGCTTTGATTCAACAATGCGTCGCCAACTGTCATAATCTGACTGTCTCGAAGGCATTTACGTGTCAGTGCATATTGCTGAATGGTGTTCGAGTTTTCAAATCAGTTAAAATTGATTGGCCGCAATATGTCGCGGCATTCATGGAACATGATAACCACAACACCATCGACATTGTCATAGCGGTATAACTAGAATTGCGCCAAAACTTAACGACAAAATATGGTAACCGTTTATAATATCTACGTTTGTGTCTAAGTTCTAACTCGTTTTATTGGCTATCGCAGCATGCCTAGCACTCCTAGCACATGCACAGTTCCACATTTTTTTTACTCGGTTGGTATCAATTCTATGACATATCCACGCACGTAAGCCTTGATATGTAATTTGATAGCAGTGGAAGGGCCACGTATAAACCCCTTGCGTCTAGCGTTGACCTAAATCAAAACAGGCCGTTTCCTCGTTGGGTGGTGCGTTTTCTCGAATAAATTGGATCCGGGCGTGAATAATTGTTATGGGTCTTGTTGTGTTCTAGTAGGAACTGCGCACTAACAATAAACACATTCACACGTGGTCAGGGCGGTGTCGGTAATTCGAAAGGTAACGCCATATGGTGTTATGCGAATTGTCACCCAACTATCTACCTCTGTCATTGTCAAAAATAGCAACTGCCGAGTGCGGACTCTGTAGGCATTTTCATCATCGTTAACCAGTTGTGGTTTTGTTTACAAGGATCCACCTGAATATACATAAAACCTTAACTCTGTGCAGTATAGGCGCACCAGACAGTGAAATCAGGGAGAATTATAGTCGCGTACACGACGCACAGTAACGATTAATCTTTTGGGGTGTTTCGAGTCACAAATGCATGCAATATGCCATTCCTTATAATTATTATTTGATATTCTTTACACTGCGAACATATACACCATATTCGGTCGTGCATATCGACAAAACACCGATCATTTAATTAAAAAGCCTTGTGTCAGCGTCGGTTTCGTAAGTGGTTTTACCTGGTTATTACAGTCACTTAACTATGTCATAAGGTTTGCGCCACTGACATTACTGTCCGTGGATTGATATTGACTGAACCACATGTAATACGAAGACTGAATGGAGATTTGTCAACGAAGTGGGTAGACTACAACTACCATATTGGATTCCAACCTATCTTTGAACAAAACCATTTTAACTGGGGTTTGTCCAGATATTACATAGTACTTATACTATATTACCCAATCAATTCGCATGCCCAGTGGAAGTACATCCAACATCTTGGTTATGTTAGTAGGTCGTTGTTAGATGACACGTAACACATTGAAGCTATATACTAGAATCTTAATGCCTTACCCCGTTGTTTATTATAAATTTCTAGTTTTATAATTTAAATGTCCAATGTCAAAAAGGCAGTAAGTACAACTTATGCTCTTCCATAATGTGTTCGTCAGAAAACTCGAAGAAATACAAAACCGTCAAGCAAATACGTTTTTGGTATGTTCGGATCCGATATCTGAACTGTAACCATTGCATTATTGTCTCCGGATTATTCCCCCTTTTCGTACAGTCATTGCCTACTTTGTACATGACACGGGGTTCATCAGCATACGTTGGGTAACGTTGCTGACTGGTTTAACGGACGACAGAAATGTCTTCATAACGAAGTGTTATTGTGTAGAAAAGAGGTTGCTATGGGGAACGATTGATTTGTGTAAGGCGAACTGACGTCAATTAATTAAGTGTTATACCTGATTGAAAACGCGTCACCGATCTGTGTCCAATGGTTTTGGTCTGGCACATAATCATATAACACGAATAATGTGCCTTTTGTTTTTTAGAAATGTAGATTTTAATGACTATCTCAAATAATACGTCAGAATCATCACATGGAATCTTGTTTGGATTACTTGATGAAATTATAAGTACTGTGTGGCTGGTATATATTATCATTGTGTAAAGATGAGTTAGATTGTCTTCGGTCCCTAGATGTTTTCGTACTGGAACATGTGGACACGATTTACTTGTAAACAAACGTGGCTACTTACAACATTTTACTATATTGTACTGAACAAAGCCTATATATTCTTTCATGTTTCAGAAGTAGATCGACGAATGCGACTGGGGAGACTGGGACATGCGTTGTCGAAAACGTGGATGCAGAGAAAAGTCACAAGCAGGTACACGTATGGTGACATAGGGAGGGACAGTATAACGTTGGCGAAGTGGACTCATCTCGTGTCTGACGAACCCCGCGGGATGTCATCACTTAGTTAATTTTGTGTATGCTTTTGAAAGAAGGTTGTGTGTCGAAAAATTTGCCTGAAGTTAAGATATAATTCAACAGCAGTGTAATCAGCAGTTATCAAGACACAACCGTTACCAGCCAGTTGCCTCCGATCATCGCCCTTTGTATATACTACTTGCTCTTAGCGGCTTAACAGGTAAGCATCCTGACATATGAGAAAGGCACGTTCATATATAGCGCGATATCCTGTCCGTAGGAATCACATTGAATCATCTCTCGAGCACTGTCTGCCCCGATTACAGCGTTACATGGGTATTGATGCACAACAGATGAATGACTCACTGTCTAGATAAACACGTCAACTATTTCACTGACATCGTCATTGTAAGTGCCGGTTAATCTCCAAATTAGGAGGAAGCTGAGATAAAGATTAATAAAAAAAAATTTGCGCGTATATCAACTCTTACAGTTAAGACATTTAAACAAGATGTTATGATCATTATCTTCAACAGAAAGACGATATACTTATTAGCTCACCTGATGGTAGTGTGGCCGACAGAAACCAGTCGAACGCCCCCCCCCCCGCCCGTTGTTGGCATTTATCGACCTGATTAACGTTTTCCTATTGATATCGGCGTAGTCTTCATTTAGTGATTTCCTTAAACAATATATCTCGACTCGGGAGACCCATCACATCAATGGAACGCTCTCTTAAGAAATCATAGTAAAAGACTGCTGAACAGCACATGGAAGACTGGGCACTTGAGCAAAGAACCATACAGATTACATATGAAATGTGCGCCACGAAAGATCTGGTGCGCATTCCGTGCACGTATATCTGGGTATCTAGGAGAGTTGCACAAATATAAGCTTTAAGCATAAGTTTTAAGGATGCGTCACGTTGTCTGTGACGCATTGTGATTCGAACGTTGGAGAACGTTAACTGTTAATGTAGTTGCACGGGATTGAGAGTGTGACGTAGACAACTACGTACATTGTCGTTATGTCTGAGTCGGGCTGGCGACAACTGGCGTCGTTTATACGGAAGTCGTTCACTTCGAAATCATTCGCCACCCAAAGGTCACTGATGTGGCGCATCTATATACACCAGTCGTAGTCGGCGCATCTATATACATCAGTCGTAGTCGTATTGATTCTTATTACGAATCATACCATGTAACGACCTAATATAAACCGTTAGACACAGGACCCGTTTTATTATTGTCCGATTTGCCAGAATTCTAGTCCCAACTGTATCTGTGCGAGCGCATATGTGGTAATTGTAAATAAATTGTAAATAATCTGAAGAACTACTGCTTCATCACGTTTATTACCACGTATTATATATGTCACGTGCAATTGTATCCGGCTTGCCCGAAGCTAACGTACTCAATACGATACGCGACATAAACTCACTTTACGACCATTTTTGTATGTTCACGAAGCAGTCTATTGTACACGCACGAACGTGCAGTGCAATCACTTGCCTGTAAAGAAACATATTCTGTGTCCATTTTGGATAGCAAATGTAATTGCAGCGGGGGGTGTTTAATAGAGTATGATTATGAATTTTGTAAACTGATACCAACAGCCCTTATAACAACAACGAGCAGTCGCGTCGTTGACTGGAATGTCGCTCTGTCTGCTCGGTTCTGTACTGTGTCGCAGACGTTAGCTGTCGCGAGCTGTCATCGCCCAAATTCTATGACAACGTGTCCAGGTTTGTACACTTTACATGTGTCTGCAAGATCTACATTGATTTATTTTAGGTTAAATTAAAACTCCCTTAAATGTCCTTCAAATGAGGAAACTGAGACATCGTCCTTCCCACGTGGAGCATTACCAATCATCGTGGAAGGGAAAAACGAAACAAGTTCAACAAATCGGTGGTGTCCATGCTTTGTCACAGTTGATGACACATGTCGGGAAATGATCGACGTTTGTTCGCTGGAGTTATTATCAACATCGTTAACTAGCCCCAGGTGAAACCGTAGATGAAAATGTCTTGACATTTCTGTTGACTAAGGGTTCTCTTTGTACGTAGAAACGACGTGGACATTCCAGTGGTTTTGCAAAGCAGGTGGAGTATTATGTTTGTTTGAAATAATGACATTGGATATGACATATGACCAGAATGTAGGCAGGTAACCATTGGATGAATGAAGTTTTTTCTTAAAGGGAAACGTAAGTTATGGTTTTTGGCCTATGCACCCACAATAGTTACCAAAACATAACCATTTGCAACTACAATAATTACTATCACGCCAGTGGTTTACTATGAAAACCTTGTTGGACACAGCATCGGCCGCGCCATACTGTTAGATAACCCTGCGTCACTAATCTGGCAATATCCGCTCACCAAATGAGAATCTATTTGTGAACGCCTAATCCTACATTTGACAATAGGATATAGCCAGGCTGTTAACGTCAAAACTCAACTTATGCAGCATGTTTTGGCATTTATTTACTAAACTTATCTCGTTCTGACTTAACAGCTTGCTTAATTGAGAGCTAGCGTTGTTTCTGTGTATACACACCGGCCCTTCGATTTCGGTCGAAAGCACTTAATATGTTTTAACGCGTCATAACGGAAGTCAAAAGACTATCCAAACGCTTGTTGGTCGTTGTGGTCAACATGTTAGTCGTCATGAAGACATATTTGACAAGAATCTCTCACATTTAGAAAAAATTCTGAGAAAACTACTAGCGTGGCATTCATGATTGCAGTAACAAATTGTTAGTTTTTATTAACTCTTAGGTGCTTTGCCCCCAAACCATGATTTATTTTTGTTTCGCTTTCGCAACTGGTTATCTCACTTTAAAGTTTTGACGTCCATCGGTCGCCCTTTTCAGAAAAATGAATGCTGATACATTCAGTTGTTCTGCTCGTAAAACTAATGCTTTCTTTCTTATATAACATGTCTCCATTATCCATTTAACCATTATGTTGCTTTCCCTAGCAATCACGTGGCTGCTTCCCAGTTAATGAAATACATTTTCTTCTGTTCCCATGTAATAACCCGTCTGGTTGTGATGGTCTCGACCTCTTTTTTGTTCTCGCCGAGTCGTATTCCATATGTATTCTCTGTAATCCCCCTGGACACTATCCCCCTACGACCATACCCCCCTCCTTTCTTGAGCAACAATAAAACATTCATATTTATTACACGCTCTACTCTTTGTTACACACTCTAAAGTACTCAAATTCTGGAAATCAAAGAAGAAGCCATTATGAGATAATTTATGTCTCAAACCCGAGTTTAACTCGAAGCATCACTTCTTGTTAAAGAAAGAAAAATCAAGGAAGGTCAGCGTATTTGTAAAAAACAACAACATTATGCAGTACCATTTACTTCCTCACTACCTCCACCTTCGGCAATTTCCGTTTGCACATTACTGGAACAGTGATAATGGCGTATTGCCCAAACCATTCCATGTAGAGATTGGCTACCACCCACTTCTTGGTGACACCGCAGCCTCCCCATATAGTAGTGCCAAATTCTGCTTGTTTTTAGTCACTGAAATATGTGGTTTCACAACGTATTTCAGCAGCTCTATTTTCTCACCCACATTTAGGTTGGTGCGTGGTTTAAGTTCTGTATCCTCCTCTAGTCGTTTCTCGATGACATCCGTGCAGTGTCTCGTTGATGGGAGTATTGGTGAAGAGTGATACGTCATCGTATGATAGGAACACATCATGTTATTCTATCACGATAACCATTTCATTAGCTGAGTGTTTAGTGTTCTTGTTGTGAAGTGTCCCAGCATTCAGTTTCCCGAAGAATGCGACCAGTAATCATTGCAACGTTGAAATAAGTGCATGTGCATTTGGTGTTAAACTTTTTTAATATTAAAAACGTAATTCCTAGTCACTCCACTCAGGTGACATAAATGGGTGTATTGCAGAACCAATCGTAGTGTTAATATTTACGATTTCGACAAAGCAACAAATAGATGTTGATATTAGACAAGTTAATGATACTAGCTGTACGGCGATTAATAGATGCGTTCTCTCACTCACTGGGTCATCTTCACTCCAACTAGCATAAGGCGCCTACAAACCTCCTCCAGCGAGCACGGTCTTCTGCGAGCCAGCTGAGTTCATTCCGGGTCTTCCTGCGCAGTGGCCTGTCTCTTCTCCCTTTTCCTGGCGGTGTCCATTTCATAGCGGCATGTGGAAGACTATTGGTGTCCACGCGGAGAACATGGCCAAGCCATCGTCACCTTCGTAGATGTTGTTCATGTTGGTGCGTTCGAAGATTTTCTTGTTGGTCACTCGCTGTTCCCAGCGTATTCTGAAGATACGTTTGAGGCACCTTCACCGAAAACCTTGCTGGTCCTCCATGTTTCTCAAGGATACAGTAGTACTGAGCGGACGTTGGATCTGCATAATTTCAGTTTGGTCTAGGTGTGCAGTCTATTGGAGAGATGCCCTATGATAAACACTTTCAAATGTATGTTGGAATGCAACATTATGCGAGAGGGTAATCTGAGACCAGATACAAAGCGAGACTGTGACTCCGAGCTGCAGGGATGATTTCCCATGGTCAATGGCTTTGTTTTTATCGACTGTATGGCTGAAGGCGCCCGAGAACTCGTGTAGCACGAACAGTCAACAACAAGGCCGTGTCATTACTGGCGTACATACGTTGCGTGCGTCAGAGCCGTTATTGGACAGATAATTATAATCAACTGCCTAGTTACAAACAGGCTGTGGTCTACTTCGCGATAGGCTAAATCAGTTGAGGATAGAGTTTTAAAGCTTCCAATAAATATAGTTACGTGCCAGGTGTGCCACATAGCGTTATGTGTTTACGCCACAGGAAGGCAGCATAAAATGGTGACCGACAGTTCAACGTAGTTGTTTTTGATATATATTTAAAACATGAAAAGCACAATATATGAACATAGCATAAGCTTTTGTGCATCTGCCCATGACACATTAATGAAAGTAAGTCGTGTTGGGCTATGTTCACATGGGCTCATAGCACCGATAACATATCGGTGACAGAGCGGTTCACAGGGTCTCATAGTACCCTGGCAGAGCGGTTCACGTGGTCTCATAGTACCGTGGAATTGCGGTTCACAGGGTCTCATAGCGCCGAGGCAGAGCGGTTCACAGGGTCTCATATCTCCTTGGCAGAGCGGTTCACAAGGTCTCATAGCACCGTAGCAGAGCGGTTCACAAGGTCTCATAGCACCGAGGCAGAGCGGTTCACAGGGTCTCATAGCACCGAGGCAGAGCGGTTCACATGCTCTCATAGCACCGTGGCAGAGCGGTTCATAGGCTCTCATAGCACCGTCGGACTCTGAGCTTAGAGCGATGGAGTATGGAACAATTTCGTTCAGTCCGGTTTACCTCAGTTCAGTCGTCTGCACGTGGTGGAATTATGCCAACAGCTTTTGTGCAGCGTGTTTGAAGGATTCCCAGAGAAGTGAATTTGTGTTCGAGAGTGAAAGAGTGGCGGGGTGAAGTGTAAAGCGCTTAGATTTATCCTAAAGGACAACTCCAGTTAATAAGCACTATGTTTATAAGCGCTATAGGTTAGTTATGTGAATGCATCATTATCTAAGAATGTATTATGTCAGTGCCTCGTCAGATATTCAGCCTTTCTTCGACCGTTTGTAATCCACTTTTTCAATATGTTCTTACGTATGGGCCTTGAAACCACACATTTCATCGTATCATCCTTATCGCTAACAGAGGCAACTAAACGAGCTTCGCTGCCGAAAGAGCTCGCAATGGTCTTCCATAGTTATCACCCATGTGCATGCATACTTCCGCTTTTTAACAGTATTCTGTAAATGGTGTAAGTGATCACCCGTCTGGGTCAGACATAAATCCCGCTAGGTGGCTTACGTTTTACACGTAAATCTAATATATATATATATATATATATATATATATATATATATATATATATATATATATATATATATATATATATATATATATATATATATATATATATATATAGTGTTAACACAACTATTAATGGTATTGCAAGCAGGCTGTCCCATACACGGCGGAACAAAATAATTTTCATGTCGTTGTTACTTGGTACCTTTCTACAAAAAACCGATGCTTATAAAACAGTATTATGTTGGAATAAATAAACATTTACATCCAGCGTAGGACCTACATTTGTAGATAGTCGTTGATTGTTCAATAATGAAACTGCAGCAGTTTGAATTGCGGCTTGGAATAAGACTTTGAACCTTGAACTAGACTCCGTGTCCGCATAACGGTAGTATCCCAAAACACCCTTTTATGCGCTTTCGGTTTCTGTATGAGTCTATAAAATAAGAACTTTGGATGGACATTTTGCCTGTTGACAATAGCAACATTTCCAAATGCAATTTTGTTTGCTCAACAACAGCATTGGAACAATCACGTTTCAATTTTATTTTAATAGAAATGAATTTTGGGATTATGTATAAAGAAAACAAAATAGGGTCAGGATTTTACATTGAGCCACCGGGAACTAAATAGTACTGAATAACTTATTGTGTATATGTATTTCGGGTGTTTAATTGTTAATGGTAAGCTCTTGGACATGGTTGGATGACAAGTATACACCATTCATGTGTTTCGCTCTGGATTCCTGTGTCGTGTTCCTAAGTAACGGTCACCAATCACAACTGAATCACGCTAGCATAAATTCATTCGCCGTGACCGGTTATTTCGTCACTGTTCTACTGCAGTTGAATGTCTCGGATTTAAAGCAGATACATCTATTGCCATTTTCTTATCACTGCGACAGTATCAAGTAGGAAATGTTTGGCATTTTGGTAAAACGTGTTGTCCCAAACAATCCACTGTATTTGTTGCCTGCCATTCAAACTGTATTGTACCTTCTTTCTGGTGGTGAAGCAGCTGCTTTCGCCATGGTAGCTAAACAATGCCCCGATATTTTAATTCTGTGCATTTGATTTTTCCCTTCAGTTTCTCAAGATAAAATAAACTAATACCGTTGACACAGCAAACACTCATATCGGTTGCAATCGATTGCAACCGATAGGAGGGCTTGGTGTGTCACCAACATTTTCAGAGCTATCGGTTGCAGTCGATAGCAAATACTACCCGCTCGCGAGCAGGTCGTAAAACTAATCTGCCGCTAAGTGCACTATTCGCGTCCATTTTGGAAAACGTGACATTCTAATCATGTGATTATGGTTGTGTGACCATGTGACTTTTTGTTTCGGCATTGTTTGAAGTCCCTCTCAAAGCCGCGCTGTTTCATTTCTTCGGCAATTTTTACGTGCACCTGTTTATTGATGCCTTCGAACTGCGCTAGGCCTGATGCATCAGTCCAAACATCACTGGACATTCGGTGTTTGTCCAGCTGATGTTTCTGCTTTGGTCCGTTTTACTTTTGGCGTCTTCCATCACTTATTCTGTCCGTGTCAAAGTTATTCCTTGTTAAACTTCCGGTGGTGACAACGATTATTCATAGATCAGTGATATCGCTTGCAGCGCTACAAATTGTGCTGGGCGTCAATTGAAACTATACTCAATTTAAAACAAACACAGAACAGCCGCGCAGCCGCATTGAGAGCGGATAAAATGGGGGTTCCGTTGAACCGACTTGGTGTGGTTCCGAACAACAGACTGTACCCGTTCTGCTGCCAAGTAGAAGTACGCCATCTTTGGTCTGCGTGGGAGTTGGTATAATTGTATTTGCGAACGGTTTCCACATACAATCAACACGTGGACCGCACGTGGTATTGTAAGCACGTGCGCCACGTGGCTGTCACAGTTGGGTGCATAATTGCATACTAAAGTAGGGGTGACTCTTGTGGTTAGTGAATGACGCTGCTCTGATCGACGATTGCTGATGGTAGGTGTAAGTAAAATTACCAAATACATTTTGAAAAGCTTGTTTATGAACCGTATTACAGGGACACGAGTAATCCTACTGATTCGGTTTGCGAACTCTCGTTACTAACGATAGTTAAATTTAGTGTCGATAGTATTGCATCGTCACATCGACTGTTGCGATGCATCGATAGTTTGGGGTATTGTTACACGCCTATGCAAAAGCCTTCGTTTTCTCAACGATCAACACTGTCAGCACAACAACGTATTCTGAACGATCAACACTGTCAGCACAACAACGTTTTCTGAACGATCAACACTGTCAGCACAACAACGTTTTCTGAACGATCAACACTGTCAGCACAACAACGTTTTTGAACGATCAACACTGTTAGCACAACAACGTTTTCTGAACGGTCAGCACAACAACGTTTTCTGAACGATCAACACTGTCAGCACAACAACGTTTTTTGAACGATCAACACTGTCAGCACAACAACGTTTTTTGAACGATCAACACTGTCAGCACAACAACGTTCTCTAAACGATCAACACTGTCAGCACAACAACGTTCTCTGGACGATCAACAGTGTCAGCACAACAACGTTCACTAATTGTGTGCTCAAGCTTGGAGTGGGCCGTGTTGGAGAAACTTCGAACTGTCTTCGACCTTCGAACTGTCTTTGGACAGTTGTAACCGTTGTGACGTTTACAAGGACCGTATAACAGTACACTGCATGCATTCATGCACACTTACCTTTTATATAGCGAGTGGACATATTTTAGGCAGATGTCACGATGAGTTAAAAGAATGGGAGTTATTTCTTTCTTTTTCTCTCTCTCTCTCTCTCTCTCTCTCTCTCTCTCTCTCTCTCTCTCTCTCTCTCTCTCTCTCTCTCTCTCTCTCTCTCTCTCTCTCTCTCTCTCTCTCTCTCTCTCTCTCTCTCTCTCTCTCTCTCTCTCTCTCTCTCTCTCTCTCTCTCTCTCTCTCTCTCTCTCTCTCTCTCTCTCTCTCTCTCTCTCTCTCTCTCTCTCTCTCTCTCTCTCTCTCTCTCTCTCTCTCTCTCTCTCTCTCTCTCTCTCTCTCTCTCTCTCTCTCTCTCTCTCTCTCTCTCTCTCTCTCTCTCTCTCTCTCTCTCTCTCTCTCTCTCTCTCTCTCTCTCTCTCTCTCTCTCTCTCTCTCTCTCTCTCTCTCTCTCTCTCTCTCTCTCTCTCTCTCTCTCTCTCTCTCTCTCTCTCTCTCTCTCTCTCTCTCTCTCTCTCTCTCTCTCTCTCTCTCTCTCTCTCTCTCTCTCTCTCTCTCTCTCTCTCTCTCTCTCTCTCTCTCTCTCTCTCTCTCTCTCTCTCTCTCTCTCTCTCTCTCTCTCTCTCTCTCTCTCTCTCTCTCTCTCTCTCTCTCTCTCTCTCTCTCTCTCTCTCTCTCTCTCTCTCTCTCTCTCTCTCTCTCTCTCTCTCTCTCTCTCTCTCTCTCTCTCTCTCTCTCTCTCTCTCTCTCTCTCTCTCTCTCTCTCTCTCTCTCTCTCTCTCTCTCTCTCTCTCTCTCTCTCTCTCTCTCTCTCTCTCTCTCTCTCTCTCTCTCTCTCTCTCTCTCTCTCTCTCTCTCTCTCTCTCTCTCTCTCTCTCTCTCTCTCTCTCTCTCTCTCTCTCTCTCTCTCTCTCTCTCTCTCTCTCTCTCTCTCTCTCTCTCTCTCTCTCTCTCTCTCTCTCTCTCTCTCTCTCTCTCTCTCTCTCTCTCTCTCTCTCTCTCTCTCTCTCTCTCTCTCTCTCTCTCTCTCTCTCTCTCTCTCTCTCTCTCTCTCTCTCTCTCTCTCTCTCTATTATGTATGTTGTGTCCGGGTCATTACGGTTGGTCAAGCTGTTATGTTGAAACAACCACGGCTTAAAGCGTGGAGCTTGTCACCAAACTTGTGTTGCCAGTTAGTTATGAAGATACGTCTAATGTAATGGTAAGACTTCTTACGAATAAGCAGCTACGATCGCCTGTTTCTCGTGCCATAGATGACCTACTTAAATGCAGCACACAACTTCGCCGCATAAAACAAGCGTATATGGCGTCACGAATGTAAATATCACGATAACTGGTTCGATGAATAGTGGAACAACGTATTGCAAAGAGCTTTTTGTTTTAGAGTATTCGTAATTCCATCTAGAAACACATGCATACATTTCCGTTCGAGCAGGATGACGAAAACAAGTTGTCTTTTCTTTTAAATGGAATAACAAGGCACTAGCTGAAATGCTTTTTCGGTGTTTAATGTTGTATATATTATATGCCAAAAAAAAAACTGGGACAAATTATTTAGATGTTTAATGCGTCTAACTTGCAAAGCGCGCGCATAAAAGTCGAAGTTAATGATAATGAGATGGGCGATTGTGAGTTTTGTGAAGTCATTTGTGATATTCGTTTACATTCATTGGTTTCTTTGCACTGCTTTAGTATAGTTCCACTCGCGGCAGTCACTATGTAAATTTTTGTCGTTATGTGGAAGTAAGAGTATTTTTTGACAACGTGACATGTATGTATGTATGATATATATATGACGAGAAGTTTGGCGGTTATATGTGGTCGTTTCATGGCTATGTCAGAAAGTAAAAGACTGTGCTGACAGTGTCAGTCTGTTTGCGGGGCCAGTTTGCCTTCGACCAGAGCGACGCGACCTGCCAAACAATCGTTGTTTTAATTAATTTTTTTATGCCCAGTAATTTGTAAATTAAAGTTTATCCGATTGCAGTGTGCATACTTATTTGCATATATTGTATGCGTATAAATACAATGATTTTATATTATGTACATGACTTATATAACTCGCATTGTCGTAAATGTTCATGTCAAATTATGTTATGAACTGTATACAGTTGCTAAATTCAGAATCATTTATTGGGTTAGTACCGTTACGATTAATTAGTATTGGTCTACAGATGGCGTAATCCAAATTTCGCTGACACCACGATCGTACTTGCGACGTGTATCGGTAGTTTTCGGTACTACTACATTTACACGGTGGGTTAGTCAAGACTTGGTATATCACTGCCAGATCGGCTGATTCATCATCGCCGTTTGTGGGTTGAGTCATCGTGTTGGTGATGCAAGCGTTCCTCTGGTTGGCTGTTGATGTACTGATCGTTAAATGGGTGTAGCGCCCGGAGTACCACAGCCTTGACGAGGCCGTGCGTCCTCGGGCACACGTTCTGCACACAGCTATCTTCCCTCGTATACGTGGCGTTGCCACACGAATGCACTTCGCCTTTGTAACTAGGTCGTACAAGAGAACTCGCAACTGTGTGTCGCCAACTGCCGTAATGCGTAGCGAACACTGATTGGTCCTCGTGCGTGACGTCATTACCTATTTTGTTGTTCTTGGAAAGGCTTCGGCAGTGATGACGCGTCACATGTCCGGCCGATTGTACTCGGGTTCGGTGTCGTCACAACAGGCAACGAGTTGTATTGCGTGTGTACCGTACCATTGGTTGTGGTGCCAACAGAGGATAGTCGTGGAATGGTTGGTAAACATAATGCTTCATCGTAACTAATACTACAAATAGTGCACATAATAAATTATGTTATAGTGTTGTGAACGCTAAGTCGACAAGAGTATAATGGTCACTGTGATCGGGTTGCTTACGTAATGCAAAATCGACAGGTGTCGCCTGACACGAACCCGTCTGTTTGGATTGATTTTGTGCATGCGGCGAATTATTAATAACGTAGGCTATGGCGTCTGCGCACACAGAGACAAGCACGCGCACTTCCACCTGTGACTGTTACGCGAGACGTCTTTGGCGGTAACTTCCTCGAGTGGCCACTCTGCCTCCACGGATATTCAGCTGTACTTTGTACTGGTCGCGGACGCGTTGAGGCTCGCGCCTGGCGAGAATAGACCTGGCTTTCGGCGTAACAAGCCGGCGGCAGCGTGTGTCGGCGAACTAATACACACATTAGGCCTACTGGTGTACGCTTCCACACGATTAGTAACGCGGCTTGCTTTGGTAACCGCCGTGCGGTGTTTACGAGCAGCCCCTTTGCTCTGGTCACTGTTGTCTGGTGTGTTTAGCATGGCTACGTTGCTACGTCGGTGACCGCCATGGCGAAGGCTGCGGGAATATGGACACGCCACGACGGCGCCATCGGAACGCCCGCCCAACCGAAGTATCAGGTAGTAGATGTGCTAGGTCCTCCAGCCATGGATGCTTTAGGGATAGGGGTCATGCGATGACGGTGCGTTTAGCTATGTGAGCCCGGCCGGCCGGCCGTGCTGCCGTTCTGACCCATGCTCTGAACCGTAATCGAGGTCGGTTGTGATTAGTTATGTGTCGTATGCAGCGATGGTGGCATTCGCTGGATGAACTGATTACTCGCACTGTATATACTGTTACGTTTCTGTTAGCCCTGGTGGAGTGACATGTTGCCACGTCAACCGCTGGTGCCGTTCACGAAACGTGACTCACGAGTGCTGTGCTTAGCCACTTCACGGTGTTATAGCATAGATCACTCGTCCTATCGTTGAGGTTGAATGTAGAAAATGTATGGTTTATGCTATAATTAATTTTAATACTGGACGAAGAATGTTATGTATATGCGTATGATTTTCAAGGTTGTGATATTTGTATGCGATGAGTTTGATAGTTTGACTGCTTTGTCAATGTCAGTATTCTTAACATCGAGAAACTCGACTGATGATTCATCACACGAAGAAGTATTAGCTGTAAATTGCGACTTTGACTATAAATAGGCCTATATATATATATCGCATTTTGGTTGCTAAGCGTTGCACGTGATAGTTGTTTGTCACGGTCGGCTTAAATGTCGATAATTAACGTCTAGATTCGCTGACAGCGGTGGTTGAGTTGGCAATGCTGTTTCAGTTGATTTCTTCTGTTTTATAGATTCTGAAGGTACCAGTTAGGGAGCCGGCCACATGGAGTCCTGGTCAGAAAGTACAAGACGGTGCGACCGTTGCAAGCGAGACAAGGTGCGATATGTGAATGAACATCTTCTATTTCAGTTCTACTGCATCTTCGTTGCACGCTCTTAAACCACATCGTGTCAAGTTCAAATAACTGTTTAAAATCACAAGAAATATAGACATAATCTAAAATGTATTATTTACTCGAGTATAATGTTTAACTAAAGTTTCCAGCAGATGGGATATTTTTTGTCAATGACTCTCGCAACGTCCTCCTGCAAGTAAGAACCCTGTTGCCTAAATTCGAACGATATGCGAATTCGAAACCCTAGAAGGGAAACTTAACGCATACATAATGTTGCATTAGACATCTACAATGGTAGAAGTGTTTTGTAATGTTTTTTTTTACAATTGCATCTTTCGCGTATAATTTCATGATTTACATAAGCAGCTTTGAAACTTGCGTTTATTGCGTTGATTGTTGTGTAATGACTTCTGCGCTTCCTAACGCATAAATCGTGAGGCTCACGGTTTTGCATTAAATGTTACGGTCTCACAGCAAACGTCTGACATGTCACACATATTTTCAACAAAAGTTAATTTTTCTGGGAACATTTCTCATGCCCAGAACCCTCCACGGGTTGACAACTATGTGCCTAAGGCAGTACTGCGTAGCAATTCATGTAAAGTATTGACAGTGGCGGAACGGATAACTGGCATGATATACGGACGACCATTAATGCTTCACTGACGACCCTCTGTTCATCTCTTCTACAAATATTCATCAATGTTTTCCAAATTGCTCCATTGGGTGAAGTCATGATGGGTTGGTGCTGGAACTGTAACTCCGAATTCGTTATGTGCAATACAGATTAGATAAATATTCGTGTCAAAATTACGAGAAAGAAGGAGGCAATAAACGTGACTACTTCGCTGTAGTAACGAGGTTGAACTTGTGAACAGCAGCTTGCCTAATATTACAGTTGGTGTGGTTTTGTGACCGTGATAATGTAGGTGCCTGGCGGGAGTTGTTCTTTGCGCGTGTGACAGACATAAGTCATGGGAGATTTTGACCCAAGTGAAAGCGTTGCTATAGAGAATGGCGTAATATGTTAGTTCAGAAGTACTTATTGTTTGCTGGCAGCAAAGTTGAACAAACAGGTCTCTCCTTTCTCCAAGGATTGTCCAAGATAGTGTTTATTTTGAATGTCGATTTTAATAAGACATTCTGGTCTAAATGTGTGACAAAATACCATCCTAAGCTAATTGTTATTAATAAAAACACAAGAGATGTAAGGAAGTGTGACAGCTAAATATTGGATTTGTTTAAACACATAACATATTTCACTTTTTGTCTGAATTCATTGAGGAATTTTCAAATGGCTATATGCACCCTGCATTCGATATATCTAAATGTCCAAATACTAAAACGTTAAATTCTAGCAACTGCGCTCAGTCAATACAAATCGCATTATTGTTTGATTTTGAATTAGTGATATTCTTCAGAAACTGTTACGGGTATGCTACGCAGATGTTAAAGTATTTTATATGATGAGGTGGGTTTGTGTGCGTGTCTTCAGACCGCCGCCGCCGCCGCCGCCGTCCATGCCGTCGTTGACCGAGCTCAAGAAGAAACTGCACATGTGTGGTGGAGTTGTCCACTCTCAGGGTCAAGCCAAACAGGTGAGAACATGCGATCGATAGTCAAAGGTACCCGATGACCTATATCTGTTACGCAACAGTTCTTGGCATTGTTGTCGCAATGGGACTGTTGTCAACAAGCCCGGTTAATTGCATTTTGGAAAATTTTATCGACATTGCTGCACGGATTACAAAGATTTTATTAGACTTTGAAGGTCATGTAAATACTACGATTGTTTGTTTTCAATATGAATGATAAACGTCATTGCTACAGGTTTCGTTTTGTAAAATGAATGATATATGATTTGATTGCTGTAAACGTTGCAACATCCGTAAGCGGCCACCGTTAGGCATGATGTAACATCCTCACCCCCCCCCATTGCAGTGCTGGGCTTACTAGGTAACACAATGTACCACCTGACAGTTTTTAATAGTTTAGATTTTCCAATACTAATATGTTCCTTCGAGTTGGTCTTATGGTCTATGAAAACACCCAAAGCTTTATTAGCATACTCTATCTATATAGTTTTACTGTCGATTTGTGCATCTAGACAACAGTTGGCGAACAATAATATATAATTTGTTTAGCTACGTTTAAATATAAATTATCTACAGAAAACCATAGCTAATTTGTGCTGAAAATCATACTATGGAAAGGTAAAGGTAAGTTCTTATATTCTTATAAACTATGGGTTGGCTATACCATAAATGGAGAATGACAAAGGAATAGGTATGTTATAACCTTCCCACAAAACATTTTTAAGATGTTACTTGTGTATCAAGGTACTAACTGAACGAATGTTGCTTTTGTTACAGAAGGAT
Organism: Lamellibrachia satsuma; assembly: GCA_033239005.1. Classification (NCBI taxonomy): domain Eukaryota; kingdom Metazoa; phylum Annelida; class Polychaeta; order Sabellida; family Siboglinidae; genus Lamellibrachia; species Lamellibrachia satsuma. The sequence goes on along the minus strand of BSQZ01000007.1, from coordinate 9,712,349 downwards.
TCGTCGAAGGAGACAAGTACTGCGTCAATAACGAATGACGACATCTTAGCTAAAGTTCGGGGCCTCCTGAAGCGAGTGCCTGGGTGCACCCAGTCGAAGCGTCAACCCGATGCTAACAGCGATGTGCCACCGGCAGAGGCAAGCAGCGAAAAACAGCTCTCGGTCAAAAACGTCGATGACACAGTGAAGACTAATTGCATGCCGTGCGCACTTGAGAGTGATGTGACAATAGGTGACCGATTGACCAACCAGGACGGATCGGATGGCTTGTCATATCGGCCAGCTACTGGCCCATTGGTGTCGGTATCAGTCCAAGATAGTTCGGATAGCTTGTCATCTCGGCCGACCAGTGACTTATCGGTGCCGGTTTCTGTCAAGGACGGTTCGGATGGCTTGTTATCTCGACCGACCAGTGAATCTTCGGTGCCGGTTTCTTTCAAGGAAGGTTCGGATGGCTTGTTATCTCGACCGACCAGTGAATCTTCGGTGCCGGTTTCTTTCAAGGAAGGTTCGGATGGCTTGTTATCTCGACCGACCAGTGAATCTTCGGTGCCGGTTTCTGTCAAGGAAGGTTCGGATGGCTTATTATCTCGGCCGACCAGTGACTTATCGGTGCCGGTTTTTGTCAAGGAAGGTTCGGATGGCTTGTTATCTCGACCGACCAGTGACTTACCGGTGCCGGTTTCTGTCAAGGAAGGTTCGGATGGCTTGTTATCTCGACCGACCAGTGACTTATCGGTGCCGGTTTCTGTCGAGGAAGGTTCGGATGGCTTGTTATCTCGACCGACCAGTGACTTATCGGTGACGGTTTCTGTCAAGGGAGGTTCGAATGGCTTGTTATCTCGACCGACCAGTGGCGTATCGGTACCTGTTTCGGATCAGAACGATTCGGATGGCTTGCCATGCCGACCGGCCAGTGACTTAGTAGTAACAGTGCCTGTTTTGGTGCCCACAAAGAGCGACGCCGTTAACACAACGCCGGCTGCAATCGTCAGTGCAGCATATCTCAGTAACGATTCCTCACTTTCGGGGACAGATCACCGCGGTCCGTGTAACACGGGCAGAAACGGTCAGAATAAATCGGTGCGTAAGCCGCGCAAGACAAAACCAACAAAGGTTCGTGTCGTACATGAAGAGACCGCCACCGCCAGTCCTTTGCAACGCAGCGAGTGTCCAGTGTCGGCAACGACTGTGTCGTGTCGAACTGTCGATAACTCGCCCGAGAAAATGCACCCAGAAATACTTAACCGTCTGCGAACCGACCTGCAGTTGGTGAGATCTGCGCTGCCGGTGGTAACTCCACTCATCCCAACTGAACCCGCCGTCGTGCTGAACAGCGAGGAGCAGCCTCTTGATTTGTCAAAAACCGTCTGGCCCACCATGCTGCCGCTCGACTTATCGACGAAAGGAACGGGGCGAAGAGACGCGATACCGGACAGGACATTCGCAACGCCGACGTTTGCCAACTCCCAACCGAGACCACCTGCGCTCTGCATCCGAACGCCGTCACAGAAGGTCTCGCCAGTGAGGCCAGTCCAGCGTCAGCCGGAGTCGCGGATGACATCGTCCGAGCGAGTGGCTGCCGCTGCCAAAGCCGGCTTTCACGACGGCACTATGTTGCATAAGTTCTTGTCGCAGAGGGTTCGGACTGCCGTTGATAAGTTGCAGTTAAACAATGGCTTCGACCGACGTGATACATCGAACAAACAGTGTTATGGCCGCGCGGATTCCACAACGGACTCCCGGTGTGATAGGACAGCCGGGAAGACCAACGGTGAACTTAAAGTGGCGACCTACCTCGAGGACACCGGCACGTCTGGCTCCCAACGAATTAGCAGAATAGCGTTTCTCCTGGCACAGAGACTTGGGTATCCGATACCTGCGAGCAAGCCGCGTTCCTCGTGGGGTAACGGCCCTTCTCCGGGTATCACACAACGGAGGACTGCATCGGATGGCGCGTTCCAAAGTCGCTTCACTGCGTCACGTAGTCGGGCGCGGAGGTTAAAACCACCTCTAGCCGAAGTGAGACCAATCAGTGCTTGTCCACCTTCTCCCATGCCAGATACCGCATTGAGACAGGCAGCTCCGGCGGACTGGAGATACGGTCAACAAGGTGTTTCACACAACGTTGGCCTTGTGCTAGAACCGCCACAACACAGTCTGCCTGTGAAAGACGACATGGGACAGATAGGGCAAACGCAGAGGCAATTTAGTGCTCGATTAGGGGCAAAGACTTACAACGTTTCCATGTCGCCCACCGTCGTGCGAACGACTGCTCCTGCGGTGCCTGCGCCTAGTCACGACGTCATCACGATCATCGACACCAGCCCCGTGCTGGCAACAACGAAACCGTCTTCAGGCCGTTGTGTTCTCGCAGCGTTGATACCGACAGTGTCGGAAGCATCAACGATGGGCAAGTCGCAGGAGGTACCATCGTTGTCACCACCACAGTTGCACATGATCAGTCCACCTTCAGTAGCGAGCAACGACGTCTGCAACACGGCCACGTCATCGCAGATGCCACAGCTCAGTCCCCACGCCGACGAGTCGACCGTGGATCTGACTGAATCACGTAGCCGCCGCAGTGATGCTCCAGTGGCACGGAGGTCCATGTCACCTCCGTCGTTGTTGGTGTACGAGGCTGCTGGACCTTCGTCGGTCACCAACAGTTGCCGTGCAGTACACAGCAAGGACGATCCCGCGATGACGTCATCTGTACCAAGGATGAAGTCCTTGCCAACGAGTCAGAGTTGTGCCGTCGCAGCTGCTAACCCCAACATGGACCTGGCGGTGTTCATGCCGACGAAGCCCTTCAGCATGGATTTCTTCTCCCGCTGCGTCGACACGTGGGTGGAGGACATCGCCCGTCCGAGCAAGGTAGCTGGGTTCGTCCGACACCGGTCGACGTTCGATATCGGTCGCACGAACTACTACAAGAACACGATCCTCTGTCAGCAGACGCCGGCAACGACCAGCCAGGCCCGCCCTGGCGGCAGGAACCCCGTTGCAGCCACACCGTCTTGGCGAGGCGCCGGCGACGCTGATGCACACGAAAGCTGCCGTCAGTACCACCGCGACTGTCGCCTGCCGGCTTCTATCATCGCCTCATTGCCGACACTACCGGTTGGCGATGAGCGCAGGTCGCCGAAGATGGCGAGGACTGTAGCTAGCATGAAACGTGCCGTTACGGCTAACGTGGAAGCGGTCAACACCTGTCCCTCGCCTGCCAAGACGGCACGCATGGGTGTCAGAACAACGCTCCATCAACAGCCTGACAACAGTGCAAAGCTCAGTGCTTCCAAGATGGCTCGGACTGTTGCCAGCGTGAAGCATGGGCTTCGGGCCGGCCGACAGGGCTCGAAACCGGCGCTTGATGGACTTGCCCGTAAAGATACATTTCCGATTGGTCAGCTGAACGCCGCCGACAGACAGGACTTGGACCGGGACCCACCCTTGTCGACTAGCCCGTCGGCAGGTGCCGATCTGTCCGACCCAGAACTCAACTGCTCGTCAGCACGCTACGGCTATGCCCGTAAAGCTTTTGTGACGTATGCCGCAGGAGGCTCGGGGATTACATCCACTGTGAAAGCTGTACGACGTGTAGAAACTTTGCCGAAAGAAGGTAGCGGGACCAAACGTATCGCCGTTCTACCGAAAAACGAGCCAGTTGTAAATAATTACACAAATAGTAAAGCCAGATCTGGAAAAAGCCCACCGAGAAGGCGCAGTAGTGAGAAACCGAAGACTAGCTGTAACAAGAGGCTGGCATCTCAGAGGCTTCTAACCCATGCGGACTTTCCACAGTTGGATGCGTGTGCAGTAGAGAAAGCAATTCTGGCTTTGGTCATGTCCACCCAACAGACGCAAGAACCTGCTCACTCTGGTCCTTCCGTCGCGAAGAAAGGTAGGTTATCGTCACGGGATGATCGCCAACATTTAACCGTTTCCGGCAAGTCGTCTCCCTTGCCCACTGTCGTGGTGACGATCAAAAAGGCCGGGGAGGAAAGTCACCGTGACTCGACAACTGCCAAACACGCCGACAAAAGTTCTCCGGCGATGGCAAGAACCGTCTCGAAAATAGTACTTCGACATTCGTACCCGGTAGTGAAACTAGAACGCGTTGAAGCCGGCCCGGATCAGACGAAGACGTGGAAGTGCGTCACCAGGCGGTCACCTAAGTCAGGAGGTGGACGACCGCAGCGCTCAGGTGTGAGAAGGTCGCCACGTTCTGCTGGCAGGTCGGCAGCGAATCCCATCGACGTAACATCCCCCGACAACAGCGGGATGTCGGTCCGGAGCACACTGCGAAGGCCACCGACCGACCGGAGGATATCGTCGTCTTCGTCTGGTTCGTCCTCGTGTGGAAGCCAGCACCCCAAGCGACGCTCCCTGCTCGACGAGCTGTCGAACACGGACGGTTACATCGCCGACGAGACGAGACATCGCAGCAGCGTCGACCTGTTCGCCGACCCGTCGACACTCAGCCGGGAGGAGCGAGCCCTACAGGTCCGTGATTCTCCTCTTTCTATCACGCATTAACGCAGACCGCCGATGGTGTGTGGCACACAGCGGAACACGCTTCGTACAGTCGCACGCTGCTGGAGTCTCGCGGGATTCCACAACTGTGCGATGTCGCTTAATTGTGCTTAGATTATGCTTGCTTACGCTTTTTAACATATTTGCTGCGGTGAAGGTAATCGGGGTGCCGTACTTCTGTTGAGAACGCTTACATATAGCACTACTCTCAGGGACGAACTAATCAGTTGGGTGACTGTTTTATTAGCTTGTTGTTATTTAAAGCATGTGTGTGATTTATTCGTGTAAGTGTAGATTATGATCTTGGGGTAAT